>SJYW01023580.1:386997-418550 GCA_006410735.1 Raphicerus campestris | reverse complement strand
AAAAAAAAAAAAAAATCACCTCCCGTACGGCCCTGAAGATGCCAGAAATTCCTCAAGTGATTGTAAAGTTTTGTCTTTGGTCAATAAAAGTGAGTTTTGTTCAATGAAAAACCTCCTCAGAGAAACAACATTTCTTCCAGTGTAAACTCCCTCAAAATAGCTCTTCCACCATTCTCCAGGAAAAATAAGTGGCTCCCCTGTGTCACCATCTGGACCGCGGAAGACACACAACAGTCTGGCTCCAGCCCAACCCTGTAGCTCCTTTCACCCGTCCCTCCACGCCCCATGATTGTCCATGCCTTGGGCTGACTCACGCTGCTTTCCTTACATGGAATACTTTCATCTAACGCCATCACCCAAATCCTCTAGGGGAATCATATTTACCCCTGATGACAACTCTTCACAAAGNAGGGTTTGGTTTTACATCTAGTTGGAGTCTTTTCTACTACTGGCAGCCAAAGCATTCTGACAGAATTATGCTAACACTGCTGATGGGAGAAGGGTGAGGGGCATGATGGAGTCTACGGGGGTTTCCAGAGCTGTGGACAACAGTGAAGAAGGAATCTGACCTGCTGAGCTGATAAGAAGTAGGAGGATCAGAGAGGTTTGCTTTGGTCCAGCATCATTATTCATTCTTCATTCAAACATCTATCCACCAGCTAGCCTGTGGCAAAGGTTGTGCGGAACATGGAGGATTTAAATGAGCAAGATGGACACCATCAGGATGGACTTCCCTGGTGGCCTAGTGGTTAAAACTCTGAGCTTCCACCGCAGGGACTGTGGGTTCGATTTCTGGTTGGGGAACTAAGATTTCACATGACTCACAGCATTAAAAAAAGAAAGAGAAAAAAAAAAAAAAGACAGACACCATCTCTGCCTTTGAAAGGGATGCTAGAGGAAATCCTGAAATCTGAGTCCAAAGAAGTAAGTGGGGCCAGAGATGAAAAGATACTGAAAACCCTATTAAAATGTATGTTATCTTGAGAGAAAGGAGGATCTTGAAGCATTTTAAGTGGGAGAATGGCATGAGACAATTCATACCTAAGAAGGTGCAAATTTGCAGCTTTAATGCAAATGGAGAATGAGCGGCAGTGTTAGGCAAGGAGACCCATGGGGAACTGGTGGGNTGAAGCATTTTAAGTGGGAGAATGGCATGAGACAATTCATACCTAAGAAGGTGCAAATTTGCAGCTTTAATGCAAATGGAGAATGAGCGGCAGTGTTAGGCAAGGAGACCCATGGGGAACTGGTGGGATAATGCTAATCCCTTTACCATCCTTTCAGTTCAGGAAGCACTGGGTTTTCCACGTGGGTGGAGCTGCATCAGAGGGTCAAGGTGCTGCGCAGTCACTGAGTTTGCCCAGACTGCTGTTGTCTCGCTGTCCCTCTGTCCCTCCAGGGCTCTCTTCCTGGGATTTGAACGGGAAACCAGCTTTCATGTACATGTCAGCTCCTCCTAGAGGCATCTCATGGCAGGTTGCTGCAGCCCAAGATACNGTCCCTCCAGGGCTCTCTTCCTGGGATTTGAACGGGAAACCAGCTTTCATGTACATGTCAGCTCCTCCTAGAGGCATCTCATGGCAGGTTGCTGGAGCCCAAGATATAATCAGGTCCAGCCAAATCAGGGTTTGGTTTTACATCTAGTCCTGTTTCCCCGGAGAAACTATACCTGCCCTGGATGGCTGCATCAAGGTCAACTTCCAGAAAACAGCCCCAATACTGATCTTTCAGGCACAAATGCTGGGCTTCCCTTGGTTGGTAAGGAAACCGTCTGCAATGCAGAAGACTGGGTTCGACCCCTGGATGGGGAAGGTCCTCTGGAGAAGGAAATGTCAACCCGCTCCATTATTCTTGCCTGGAGAGTTTCATGGACAGAGGAACCTGGTGGGCTACAGTCCATGGGGTCGCCAAGAGTTGGACACGGCTGAAGTGACTTAGCACACACCTCAACACCCAACCACTGAGTACAGAGAGACACATCTCATGAGCAGGAAAAAAAGCAGGACCACAGAAATCAAGCATAGCTGGCTTGTGTTTATAACCATCTTTCTTGATCCCTTCCTATCAGGCAAGTGTCACAGCGGATGGTGCTTTGACTTGGAATGATAATGACTGCTTTTTGTAATTGTAATACTGTTAACATTTCTTGTAAAATTTGATTATGTTTTGGGGATTTTACTCTTAACTGCATCCATATGCAAGGAGCAAGCCAGTCCCTTCCTGTGTCAACACTGTCAGCTGCTGGATAACTGATTAGGGGGCTCCCTAGTCACTGGCTGCTTTCATTAAGATGGTCACAGTAATCAGGCAGAGAAGCACAATTGAGTAATTGGGAGATCTGAAAATGCAATGTTCCTTGATTACTATTATAGCTAGAGAAACAGAGCAAATCCCAAGGGCTCTAAAGCAGCCTTGTCTTTAACACTGAATAGCCTCTGTATTATGCCAATTTCAAATATATGATATAGGATGTCACTTTTTTTTCTAATGCTTTCTAAGCCCAGGGTTGGATTGTTTATATATAATTCAACACACACAATGCAATGAGGAAAATACCAGTTTTGCCTGTATTTTAAGATTTTTTGAAGTGGACCATTTTAAAAGTTATTGAATTTGGTACAATACTGCTTCTGTTTTATTTTTTGACCACGTGGCTTGTGGGATCTTAGCTGCCTGACCAAGGATCCAACCTGCACCCTCTACATTGGAAGGCAAAGTCTTAGCCACTGGACCACCAGGAAGTCCCATTTTGCCTATATTTTAGATGTAAAAAAAAAAGTTTAAATATAATTTTTGGTGTCTTATGGGAACCCACTCTAGTATTCTTCCCTGGAAAATCCCATGGACATAGGAGCCTAGAGGGCTATAGTCCATGGGGTCACAAAGAGTCAGATACAACAAAGTGATTGATTGCAACTAAAAAGTAACGGAGTGGGAAGTATAGACTCATATCCAGGATGATTTCGTATGCAGGCCCATAGCTCTTATTTTCAATTTCAACATTCAAAACACTTTGAAAATATCCAAAGGTGTTTTGCTGTGTTTCGCTGGTAAGCTCATTTAGTGGCTAAAGTCTGACCTGACCTATGACTTATTTATTGTATTATTTATAAAAGACGCTCACTCCTTGGAAGGAAAGTTATGACCAACCTAAACAGCATATTAAAAAACAGAGACATTACTTTGTCCACAAAGGTCTGTCTAGTCAAGGCTATGGTTCTTCCAGTGGTCAGGTATGAATGTGAGAGTAGCACTATAAAGAAAGCTGAGTGCTGAAGAATTGAGGCTTTTGAACTGTGGTGTTGGAGAAGACTCTTGAGAGTCCCTTGGACTGCAAGGAGATCCAGCCAGTCCATTCTAAAGGAGATCAGTCCTGGGTGTTCATTGGAAGGACTGATGCTAAAGCTGAAACTCCAATACTTTGGCCACCTGATGAGAAGAGCTGAATCATTGGAAAAGATCCTGATGCTGGGAAAGATTGAGGGCAGGAGGAGAAGGGGACTACAGAGGATGAGATGGTTGGATAGCATCATCAACTCGATGGACATGGGTTTGGGTGGACTCCGGGAGTTGGTGATAGACAGGGAAGCCTGGTGTGCTGCAGTTCATGGGGTCGCAAAGAGTTAGACACAACTGAGTGACTGAACTGAACTGATCCTTATTTGTCTGAAGGCTGATGTTCTACTATAGAAATATTCATGCGTTGGTTACAGGGGGGCTGATTGAGACAACTCTGGAGTGAGATATCACCCTTAAAATACCTAGAATATTCTGAACTCCAAAAAGAGGTTTGGGGTAAAGGATATAAAATCGGTCGTGTGAAATGAGAGGAAAGGGTGAAAAGTGAAGATAAATTATGAAATTAAGATAGGTCTCTGCAATAAATAAATATAGGCTGTTTCAACTTAGTAGCCCCTCACCAAGAACAACGGCTGACCCTTAGTGAGGCTTGAGGGACAGATGGTGAAGACAGATAACAAAGACGGCGGCCTGCTCTTTGCATTTACCCCATGAGGGGGCAGCGAGGGGGCAGCCTAGGACAAGCTGGCCTTGATGATGACACTGTCATCTTTGCGTGCATCCCTCTGTCCCTGGAGGAAGAGCAGGCCTTCCTGTACAGTAGTCCGGTTCCAGGCCAATCCTAAGTGGCCCGGCCATGGGCATCGACCAGGCTTTGCCTGGAAGGTCCCTGCGTGAGGGAAGGTCCCTGCGTGAGGGAAGGTCCCTGCGTGAGGGAAGCTGCCCTGCCCCTTGGTCTCAGGCACAGCCCTGCACTGCGGTCTCTGGAGGGAGTTTCAGGGAACAAGACAGGCCCCCAGGCTGCCTGCTCAGGTCTCTGGCTTCCTGGCCTCTCCTCGGAGGGGCTTCTCATGGCTGCGTTCAGCACTTTTCCTCACCTTGACTCAGCACATTTTCACTCCCAGCCCTTCTTCTAGGCACGCCCCCCACCCTCACCCCCACTCCTTGGCCCATAAGAGGGCAGGAGCTTTGTTCAGGACTCCCATGGAATGCCAAGACCCCTCTCTCCCCTCCGCACCAGGGCCGATCCACCAGCCCCTCACCCTGCCCTGCCCAGTGGGCAGAGGGGGAGCCGGGCGGCCATGCCCGCTCCTACCTGCTGCCTGCACCGGGGCGGTAAGTGGACCAAGGCTCGCCGTGACTGTGGGCTCACTGTCCTCCAAGACCACCTCGACACCTGCCAGCTCAACGCCTGCCTCAGGGCAATCCCAGTGCCGGGCCCTGCAGCCGCCTCTGGACACCGCCTGCCGCCCTTCTCCTGACCTTGTGCCATTTTTGTTGCCCCCTCCTTGCACTCTCTTATCAACATTTAATCACAATCATGCTTTCATTCACTTAAAAGTTCCTTGGCTTTATGTCCTCCTCTTGACATCGACTGTTCTTTCTCCTCTAAGTTCTGGAAGAAGACATGGCTCACTTCAGACCTTCAGCACAAGCCCCAGAAAGAACACTGTTCTCTGCATTTCATCCGGCTGCATCCTGCCCTTCTTCACTAACCTCACTAACCTCCTGGTCCAGAGTCTTGTTGGATTTTTCCACCCCTGGTTGTGCACCTTCCCTCTGGGTTCCCAGTGTTTGCCTTTATCAAAGCCCATCATGCTTGATATCTGCCTCTCAGCTGGAATTCCTGAAGACTGGGAACTGAACTGCATTGTATCTCAGGATCACCAAGACTGCCTGGTTCTTGATAGACACTCAATAGGTGCTTGGCGATGAGTAACACATTTAGTACAAGATTAAAAAAAAAAACCAATAACCCACAGTTTATTAGTCTATCTGTTAAGATTAAAAAAAAAACCCAGGCTATATTAGTCTATCCATTATATTACAGATAACTTTACCCTTAGAGCTTTTATTTTGGGTTGTATTATTTGTTGTTCTTACCCCAAGACAATTCTTCTCATATAACAGACCTTACTATTTCAGCTTATGGTGATAAACTTTGTCTTGGTCATTATATTTTTTTCATATTTCTAAATCTTCATGGAGTTAAATTTTAGGGTCCTTCTGATTAGGGACTGATTAGTTGTTTAATTGATTGATTGGTTTTTAACTTTCTTTTCAACCTAAGTGAATCTTAATGAGAATACAGAGATATGAACTAGATGATCTTTTAAAGACAGTTCAAATCTGAAGAGTTTATGAAATTTATATATTGAAAATCAAAATTCTCTTCTAGATTATGCCTGACATAAAATATACATGAACTGTAAAACAAATTTAAAATGTTACCTCTCACACATAAAGGCAAACTTCAAACATTTTAAAATTAATAATTTAAAAATTCTGCTATATTTTCATTTATAGGTACTAAGAACCGTACCAAACATCTTTATTGGTTTCTGCATCTCATTCTATTAGATTATTTCCGGAATTTTAGGATTGACAGATAATCTGACAATGCTGAAAATGTGCTCAGACCTGTATTCTGTAGCAGAGACAACTGTGAATATTAAAATCGAATTACTCCAAGTTATTAAAAAAGTCAGTGTTTGTTAAACCTCTGCTAAAGTGAAATGACTTTGCCGTTAAGCATTATTACTAAAATAAAAACNTTAAGATGTGTATAAGAGACAGCTGTGAATATTAAAATCGAATTACTCCAAGTTATTAAAAAAGTCAGTGTTTGTTAAACCTCTGCTAAAGTGAAATGACTTTGCCGTTAAGCATTATTACTAAAATAAAAACAACTGAATTACACTGACTGCCATTTTTGTCCTTACCCTTGGAAATGTCGTGAATCTATCCAGCTCTTCGACAAAGCAGAACATCTGCAGACTAATTGCCGACATAACAATCAAGAGGCTGGCAGTAAATACAACCAAACTCCCAAGCTTTTTTCCAGGACCAAAGATCTTGTACACAAAGTCTTCTAATGCAGGTGAGATTTTAATAAGCCGAACTACCCGAAGAACCTGTTGTAGGAGAGAAAAACACACACACTCAACCATTAACACTGAATCTTAAGTAAGTTCATACTAAAATCTCATTTTTTATAGCACTCTATAAAATCGCATTTTCCATCTGCGTATTTAGTGATGAAACACTTTAAGAGCTAAGATATTAGCCTAGTTCAGTGCCTGCTGTACAATAAGAACTCAACACATCCCAAAGGAATGAAGGCAGGAAAATGGTGACAACTCACTGTTTTAACATATGCTGTGATAATTCAAAGTGGCATTAATTAACACTATTGTTGAAATAAAGCTGACAGTTTTTCATAATGTTCAAATATCAAAGAAAACATTAGTTCAATATTAGCTATATTCATTGTCATAAAACAGCTCTTCCTAGGGATTATTGTACATTCATAAAGCTATTTTAAAAGTCTTTCCATCAGGGAGTCTTTATTCATGGCTAGACTGTTACCGTAAGACCCATTCTATCCTTCTTTTGTTAATAGAACTTTCTGAATTTTAGCCTAGCAATTGGTTACCCAGGGTTATATGCTGCATTTTCTAGCCCCACTTACAAGTGTGGCTGGTGGACTAGGTTTAGACCTATGGAATGTGAAAGGAAGTAATTTTTATACCTAATTTGTTTCTTTAATATTTCAAGTGTTTTTATTCTGAGCAGCTGGCACAAAATATAATGACATGTGTCTTATTCTGTATAGTTCACTCTGTACAAGCTCTCAACCTCTGATCTGGTCCTCTTTTGTGGATTTAACAGACCCTTTCAGTTCAGTACAGACCCTTACATTCACTTTACTCTCCTATATACTTCCTTCTTGCTCTCACTGGCAATTGAGTTTTGGCATGTGCAATTTTAGAAATCTTTAAGGAACTCCAGATTCAGAGATGCTGGGATGTAGACTGAGTCCATGGTCAGACAAGGTGGATTAAATGGGAACAAAATAGGAACCATGAAATTAAATAAATTTGGCCTGGACACTTGTTATACCCTCCTCTAGCTGGGCGATGAGAACAACTGGAGTTGCCCATTTAGATCAGAAATAAAAGCTTCGTATAGAAGGTGTCAGCTTCAAACCAACCCAATAGACTGGCTTTCAGGATGACCACAGGGAACAGGGGGCTCCCTGGGGGATCAGATGGTAAAGAATTCACCTGCAGTGCAGGAGACTTGGTTTTGATCCCCAGGTCAGAAAGATCCCCTCAGAGAAGGAAATGGCAGCCCATTCCACTATTCTTGCCTGGAGAATTCCATAGACAGAGGAGTTGAGTTGGGGGGATGTAAATTTCAGTCCATGCAGTCACAAAGAGAAGGACACAACTGAATGACTTTCACTCACTCACCAACTAGAGAAAATATACATTAATCTTATCCAAGCCCTGTATTTTTAGAACTTCATTATTTTTTTAGAACTTTTTAGAACTTTGTGCTTAGCTGGTTATCTAAACACACATGTTTACATGTTTTGAATATACATGCAAAACCTCCCACACATAAGTAATTTTCTCATTCACTTAAAAAATACTATTTATGTGCCAAATATAGTGTTGGACAAATAAGATTCAATGGCTATTCCTATTACACAATGAGTGTTAATATAATACAAAGGCATAGTTCTTAAGGATATAAGATTAAAAGCATAAAGTAGAATATAATTAAAAGTTGAAATATAAAGTACGGAAAAGTAACATTTTTCAACAACTCTAAGATGCCATTGATTTTTTTTTTTTAATGTGCTGTTAAGAAATTGAAAATGCTGCTGATTGAAGTATAACACATCACTGATTATAAGGCAGATTGAAAGTGTTAGTCATTCAGTCACGTCTGACCCTTTGAGACCCCATGGACATTAGCAGCCGGCCAGGCTCTTCTGTCCATGGAATTCTCCAGGCAAGAATAATGGCTTGGGTTACAGTTTCCTTCTCCAAGTGATCTTCCCTACCTGGGGATCGAACGGGGTCTCCTGCCTTACAGGCAGAATCTTTACCGTCTGAGTCACCAGGGAAGACAGATTCCAGTTTAGAGATGTTAAAATAGAAAAACTCTGGTCTTGGCATAAATGAAAGATGATAATTGAAACAGTAGTTCAAAATGGTTCAATATCAATACGAACTTAAAGTGTCTTTGAAGGCTTCTCAGGAGAACACAGAATACTATAAGGTAAAGGAAATGCTTTAAAAGCTTATATTAAAATTTTTATACAAGTAAGAACATGAGTTTAGGTTTTTTTAAGCAACCCTAGCTTTCTAATCCTTCTGGTTTTCCTTTGGCAAATCATTTCTACTCTNGTAAGGTAAAGGAAATGCTTTAAAAGCTTATATTAAAATTTTTATACAAGTAAAAACATGAGTTTAGGTTTTTTTAAGCAACCCTAGCTTTCTAATCCTTCTGATTTTCCTTTGGCAAATCATTTCTACTCTGCTCTTAATCTATGAGGCCCAGAAGGGACTCTGACCTCCACGATCCAGGCCTGGCCAGGGTTTTCATAATGACGTCAGTCATCAGAACTTCTGTGGGGCCTAGAAGAAGTATTCTATATTTAATCCCTAACTGGAATTACTATAAGAGCCACATAAGTCCCGAGCTTCTAGGGACCTTCTTTGCCATCACATGGAGAAAGACAGCTTAAGCATTATACCAACACAGAAGAAAGGTGAGTGGAGAAACGGACCGAGTCCCAGAGATACCATATTAACCTGTGAATTTGCCATCTCTGAAGTCACACTTATCTCCTACCACCAGATTCTGAATTAACAGGAACTACTGGTGGGCTACAGTCCATAGGACATCAGACAGTCGAACACGACTGAAGCGACTTACCCTGCACACATGCTGATAGTGAATCTTATTCCTGTTGTCTGCAGAACACTGTAGCTGCATGTCTAATCAACTAATGGACAAATGTTTAAAGAAGTTGACAAAACGTAGATGTCATTCATGTTCATTTAAAATACTTCCCAGGTGGCTTGGTGGTAAAGAATCTAACTCCTGCCAGTGCAGGGGACACAGGAGAAGTGGGTTCGATCCCTAGGTTGGGAAGATTACCCTGGAGAAGGAAATGGCAACCCACTCCACTATTCTTGCCTGGGAAATCCCATGGACAGAGGAGCCTGGCGGGCTACAGTCTGTGGGGTTGCAAGGAGTCAGACCTGACTGAGCAACTCAACACCTACCCACCACACAGTACACAAAAGAGAAGAAAACTTATGTGAGAAATAATATTGTTCAAATTAAACATTTATACCACAGACATGTTGAAGTTATCAATTTTTCCCACTATAATTTTTAACAAGGACTTTCAAATCAGAGCATATTACACTTGGGTCATTTTTGCAAATAACAAACAGCTTTATCATAAGAACTATTAAAAGTAACACTCATATTCACATCCAGAATATTAACATCCAGAATAATAATATGAAAAGATTTTACATATTTATCAGACTTATTTATTCTCAGACATAAATGATTCACTATCTAATCGTTAAACAGCTGAGTCCAGGAAAGTTCACAGGAACAATTTAACTGATCTATCGCTCACGGTACCCTGTGTTTTCTCCACTTGAATTAAAATCATATTTAAAAGACTGCCTAAGCAATTCTGAATCGTGTCCCAAATTCTAATGAAAACAGCCTATGTACATCTGCGCGATTTTGATAAATTAATATTTCACCAGCTGGAAGAAATAGAACTTAACACAATTCCCGCACTGGTGATTTGATCCGCGTTTTCAGAGCGGGTAAGCCTGCATCGTGGCAAGGCAGAATCCTTATCGGTGATTCTAATTACGCCTTTCATTTATTTGAGGATAAGTCTGCTTTTCACTCTGTCTACCTAATAAAGCCTTTGGATTCTGTATTAAAACAGATACAAAATAAAGTACACCAGACATTCAAAGATAAGCACGGTAGGACATTCTGTGGTTGTTCTTAAAGCATATTTTCTTGGTCACATTTCTAAGTCTGTCACTAAAAGTCACTCTGCTGATTAATAGTGAGATACTGTAAAAGTTGGGCTTCCCAGGTGGCAAAGAATCCGCCTGCCAATGCATGAGCCTAGCTGGCTATAGCCCATGGGGTTGCATAGAGCTGGACATGAAAAAATTGTGTGGTTAAGAACATGAACTACTTGGGGGGAGTTCTCTGACATTCCAGTGGTTAAAATTTCCCTTTGAACGTGGGTTTAATCCTTGGTTGGGGAGCAAAGATCCCATGAGTCCCACAGCCACAAAACAGAAACAACATAGGAACCAATTCAATAATAATTTTAAAAATGGTCCACATTAAAAAAAGTCTTTAAAATAGAAGAATGTGAACTATGAGATTAAATCTCTTGGGAATGAGTTTCCACCAGCTGCTGGTTGTGTGGTCTTTGGTGAGTTAGTCTCCAGGGAAGCAGTTTACACGTATATTCTCTATCTACCAAGAAACAAATGGAACCATGAACTTGGCAGGGTGTCTGCACACCCTAGGTGCACAAAAAGTACCCGCCAGTGTCCTCACCCTGCTATGTTAGAACCAGAGACGAAAGTGAAAGTGCTAGTCGCTCAGTCGTGTCTGACTCTTTGCAAACCATGAACTACAGCCTGCCAGGCTCCTCTCTCCATGGAATTCTCCAGGCAAGAAGGCTGGAGTGGGTTGCCATTCACGTCTCCCGAGGATCTTCCCGACCCAAGGATCAAACCTGGGTCTCCTGCACTGCAGGCAGATTCTTCACCATTCTGTAAAGATTCTGCGACTTTCGGTGGGAAAATGCTGCCTCTGTTCACTCCATCAAGCACACGTTCCCCTCAAGACAGGGGTCACTTTGGTTCTCTCTACCTGGAATGCGCCCCCCACAGACCTTCTCAAGATTCGCTCTGTCTCTGTCCAAATGNGTGGGAAAATGCTGCCTCTGTTCACTCCATCAAGCACACGTTCCCCTCAAGACAGGGGTCACTTTGGTTCTCTCTACCTGGAATGCGCCCCCCACAGACCTTCTCAAGATTCGCTCTTTCTCTGTCCAAATGTCCCCTCTTGAAAGAGGGCTTCCTTGGACAAACTTAGCCAAAAGAGCACCCTCACCCCACAGCTTCTCCTTTTCACCCCACTTGCTCCTTCTGAATCGCATCTCCAGCCTGCTGTTCATTTCATGAACTTGCATGTGAAATGCTTGCCGGCTAGAATGCAAGTTTCCCACGGTGGGGATCTTCTCTGTCTTGCTCACCTCTCTCCCTCAAGTCTGGAACCGTGCCTGACACATAGGAGGTGCTTTGGAAATACCACCTGGATAATTAGACAGGTGATACCAACTCTCAGAGATAACTGATATAAGGGAGACGTTTTGTACACAGATATTGAAGGCAGGAGGAGAAGGGGACAACAGAGGATGAGATGGTTGGATGGCATCACTGCCTTGATGGGCATGAGTCTGAGCAAGCTGTGGGAGCTGGTGACGGACAGGGAAGCCTGGCGTGCTGCAGGCCATGGGGTCATAAAGAGTTGGACACGACTGAGCAGCTCAACTGAATACCAACTCTCAGAGATGTCGGATAAAAAGGGAGACATTTTGTACTCAAATGTTGGCTTTGTATAAATATGAAAAAATGTGACATCCACTCCGGGAAGAACTGCTGCCAACATGATGAAGCAAGGTCAAGTGAGACGAGAAACAAGCCTGAAGACAACCAGGGAGATCAAAGTCAGCCCATAAAGAACCAATCTGTTCAAGACAGTAGGTTCCCCATCTGCATCTGCAAAAATCCTGAGACAGCTAAGCTTCTTGAGAGACTTATCTCTTAGGCACAAAATAAACGAGGCAGTTGTCTACTGATCTCATTAGAAAAATATAAACTTGGCCACAGATACAGAGAGACGAATGAAAATCACTCAACTACTAACAAAAAATGAAACCATTAGAAATTACATAGGCATTCACATTGTTAACTTTGGGAAGTTCCTGGTGGTCCACTGGTTAGGACTCTGGGAACTGAGATCCTCCAAGCTGCATGGTATGGCAGAAAAAAAAAAATGCAAACTTCACTGAGCAGGCATTATGTGACCGTATCTATAGCTATATGTCTATATATATACAAAATGATTAGAGCCATGCGTACCGATTTTAGATATTTTGTGTAAAACAGACTAGAAGAAAAGAACCTAGAGATGGTGACTATTAACAACTTATAGTAATCTGGGTTACTTCTTTTCAGCCATTTTTTCATTTATAGGTATTTTATAAACATATATAAACTGCATATGTTATTTATAGGCTGGATTTGTAGCTATACCTGTTATATACTTTTATACTGTTTTATATGTAAATAAAACAATTATATCTTTAAGTTACTATGTGAGCTCAGTCTCTTTAGTCGTGTCCGACTCTTGGTGACTCCATGGACTGTAGCCCTCCAGACTCCTCTGTCAATGGGATTCTCCAGGCAAGAATACTGGAGTGGGTTGCCATGCTCTTCTCCAAGGGATCTTCCTGACTGAGGGATCGAACCCACGTCTCTTATGTTTCCTGCACTGGAACGTAGGTTCTTTACCACTATTCATCATAATCATTTTTATCGTCAAATTTCCATATGACTTACCAAACTGTTCCTCACATTTATCACTTAAACAGTTCCCATTTTTTCTCTCATCAATAATCCTAGACTAAATACCTTTGTTTGTAAAACTTTGACCTATTGGTAACTTCAATGAAAAGTTATCTGAGAGAAATGCTAACAATTTTAAAGCAAGCCCTGAATATATTTTATCTGGTATCCTTGCTGAAAGAGGCATCATTAATTTGGTTAATTTAATAGGTTTATAAAAAAAATATGTTGTAGCTTTAACTATGAGGCATATTTTCTGCAATTACGTACAATGATTCTCTAACATTTTTAGGTACTAATGTGCGTATTGATTTTGTGAATACAGACATCAGTGCCCAAGAGCATATAATGACACATGCTTGGAAAGCATATTTTGTATCAAGAGTTTTAAATGTGAATGTCTCCTGCTCGCTCCAGCCATCTCACTTATGATAACCAAGCCTGAGGATATAACCCAACAAGTGACAAGGGATTTTCGTTCAAAGATGTTGACAGTACTGAAAGCTCGAACCATGATGCCTTCTGTGAGTTCAATACACTTGGCTGTGATTACTGGAGACTCAGTTTTTTGTGTGTGTTTGTGGGGTATGCTCTTGGTTTCTGTGAATTGTATTTTCACGTCCTTTCTTCTCGGTATCAGGAGTATTCAGTTTCAGGTTGCAATCTGGCAGTTGAAGTTAATATTGCTCTGAATATGACAGCTTCAGTATCACCAATAAATAAGTTCATCAGTGAAGTTGGAACGTATTTTCTTTCATCTAAGGAATCAGAATCTTCTTTCTCTGCATAGTTTTAAGAAATTCTCCTGCCATTTAATTCTCCAACTCTAAAATATCTAGTAAGGAAACAATGCAACTTCTGACATTTACATGACAAATTATACAAATGACCAAATTTCGACTCAGAAAATGACTATATTTGAGATTTTTTAAATTAGGCTATCCCATATACATATATTTTGACCAAGTATTTAAAATATCACTCAGCACATGGCTATTGCTAACAAAGAACATAACATTAATACTCACTTTTGTTTACTGAACAATTATGAAGTAATATAGTTTAATATAATGCACTTAAAAACAATACCCAGTCATTATTAAGTAAAAATTATAGATATTATAATTTAATGATCACAAAGAAATTTATAGGCATTTTAAAATAATAAAGTATGACTATACTCTATAAAGGTAAATTTTATTTTTTATTGTTTCAGTTTTAAGTACTGTTGAGCAAACAAATTTAGGCTTATTAAGAAGGGAGGTCTACTCTTGGAATTAAAGTCATATATAAAGTCATATAGCAATTTCAAAATTTAATATGCTCAGATTATAATACCCATGTGAATATAAAACATGAATGTCTATTGCACCGTGCTTTTTATGAACTGTATGAAAAACATCTCCACTTATTACTATGAATGTTTATGAGTTTATAAAACAGTAATCTTTTATTATTTTTTGCCATGCCATGAGACATGTAAGATCTTAGTTCCCTGACCAGGGATTGAACCTGTGCTCCCTGCAGCGGAAGTACAGAGTCCTAATCACTAGACTGCCAGGGAAGTCCACTATATTCGATTTACCTCATTTATTTTTGGTTATACCAGCACATGTGAGATCTTAGCTCCCTGACCAGGAATCAAACCAGCGTCCCCTATATTGGAGGCTCAGTGTGTTAATCTCTGGACCACCAAGGAAGTCCCTATGACTTATGAATGTGCTATTTTTTGCATTTAAGATGTCACTGAGCCCATCTCAAGTTTGTAGTTACTAAGGTTGTTGCAATATCTAGTTGTTAGAATGCATGTACGTTCTCTGGAAAGAAAACAATTCTAAAGAAAAACAGGCATTATGTGTATTACCTGAAAGTATGTGAACTGGGAATGATAAAGGTCTGGATATGCATGAAGAGTGGTTCCAATTACGAGTAGCAGCTCAAATTTGTGGAGAGATGAGCTAATATATCCAGTGAATCCCAAACACCATATCTTCAGAAGTGCTTCCAAATCAAAAAGTACTGTAAAAGCCACCTAGAGGAAAAAAGAGTGAAATTAAAATCAACCCGCAATTTATTTCAAAATACATCATGTGTTTGTTAGTGCATGAATTTTCATCACTAGCATAGAAAAATGAGAAGATATGTTATATAAAAATCTAGAATGAAGTTTTATTAAAAAGATGGTTTTAAAATACACCAACTAGAATATCACAGACCAAATGTATCTTCAGTGATCAGAGAAGCACATAAATGTATTGTTTCTGAGAGGTATTATTTCATTAATTTCCTCTAAATTTTCAAGACCTGTACTTAGAGTACTTCTTCCCCCCCCTCCCCCAGAAAGAACTGGTTGACCAGGCGACATGAGGTATCTTAAAATTTGGTACCCCTTTAAATCATCTTCTTGACGGACATTTCCCAGACCTGAAAGTAAAGTGACTGAATTTCAGTCCCACATGGACAGGCTGACTGATTTTCAGTAAAGCATACTCTTTTTCTATTCTTCTGGAGTCAGGATCATGACTGAAGTTGATTTCCTTTTGATGGAGGGACATTTTCCTTCTCTCACAGAGGTAANCATTCCAGGATGTCTGGCTCTAGGTGAGTGATCACACCATCATGGTTATCTGGGTCATGAAGCTCTTTTTTGTACAGTTCTTCTGTACAAAAACGAACTGTGTATTCTTGCCACCTCTTCTTAATATCTTCTGCTTCTGTTAGGTCCATACCATTTCTGTCCTTCATCGAGCCCATCTTGCAAGAAATGTTCCCTTGTTTTGTCTACCAATTGACATTCCAAAGCTAATTAAAATGTCTACAGACAGAATCACTTGAAATTTATTTTTATATGTTTCTTTTTATTTTAGTTTTCAATAGTGGACAGGTAAACATAAAACCTTTGTTTTAAATTCAAGAGGGAAATCACAAACTCGAAAATGAAGTTGATTAGGTGTTTTTCTCAAATAACTCTATACTCAGTGTCATAAAAGAGTTAGGTTGTTACATTTGATGAATGTAGAAATCAATTAAAAAATTTAAGCTGTATAGTATCTCAAAGTGTAAGACTCACTTTGAAAACCTTCGAGTATTTGAGAAATTTGCAGGTTTGAAAAAATATACCAGAAATACAGCAAGTACAAAATGACTGAAGTTTTTTACATTGTCCAAACCTGTCATCAGCCTTAGGGCAGGGAGACNTATCTCAAAGTGTAAGACTCACTTTGAAAACCTTCGAGTATTTGAGAAATTTGCAGGTTTGAAAAAATATACCAGAAATACAGCAAGTACAAAATGACTGAAGTTTTTTACATTGTCCAAACCTGTCATCAGCCTTAGGGCAGGGAGACAGTCATGCTGCTTTCCCAGACTCTAGGATGGTAGCAATTATGGTGAACACTGAGAAAATACATGGCAATTTCAAACCCTGGATGACAGTTTAAAGAAGCTGCATATTTAACCTCAGAAATCAAGACCTGCAAGAACAAAGTACCCCTCATTTTTCCAAAGGTGACAATGCCACAAATATTTGATGGAAATTTGTCTTCCAAGACTATCTGTTAGACATTCGTATAGGACTTACTTGAACGAGAAGATGAACATATACAATGATACAGGAATTTAGTTTGTGATCATCTGAAACAAAAAATTTTAAGATGATCTGAATATTCCTTTCTTCCAATGAGGCTCAAAAATCAAAGACACAAAAACCATTAAACACAGTAAGATAGGTGAATAAATTAAAAAATAGCACCAATAATTTCATTTCATTTTTATTTTTTGTTAGTCTGCTGGTATCTATTCTGAGTATAATTACTATTTGAAACGCATATATATTGAATATATATAGAATGCAATATATATTTAAATATCTCTGTATGAGCCCTCGTCTTAGTTTACTTGGCCATACTCGTTTCAAGACTACTCAGGTGACTACGCATCTAGGTCTTTTTCGATTAAACTCTTAGCTATCTTCTTCCATCTTGTGCTGTATTGCCTTTAGCTAGTTTATTCTTCCTGTTCTTAATTCTCATTCTGTGCTTTTATAGAATAATTTTTTTCTTCCACTCACTCCCCCATCCCTGACAAGAGAATTTCTCCAAGCCAGCTGTTTTATGCTCCTCCAAAAGTGAAAGTCGTTCAGTCGTGTCCAACCCTTTGCGACCCCGTGGAATGTATAGTCCATGGACTTCTCCAGGCCAGAATACTGAAGCGGGTAGCCTTTTCCTTCTCCAGGGGATCTTCCCAGACCAGGGGGATCAAACCCAGATCTCCCTCATTGCAGGCAGATTCTTCACCAGCTGGGCCACCAGGGAAGCCTGTTTTCTGTTCTACAGTTAGAAAAATGAGGATGAGGGACTTCCTTGGTGGTCCAGTGATTAAGACTTCACCTTCCAATGGATGGAGTGTAGGTTTGATCCCTGGTCAGGGAACTAAGATTTGACATATTGAATGGAGCAGACAGAAAATAAAATAAAAAGATAAAATGAAGATGAGAGTGTGTGTGTGCATGTGTTTTGGGGAGGGATTGCTGACAGCTGCGTAAGGGGAGAGTAAGAATTTGTGTCTGCTGAGTGTGAGATTGTGTGCTTTTCTGCATGAAAGCACACTCATAGGCACATCCACATATAACCCTCCTCACAATATGTGCTCACTGATTATCATGTGAAAGCTACAGTGGAAACAGCTAGAAGCAGAGATAAACCGATCGAATATAATCAAGGAGTCAGAGGTCACTGCACAGAGGAAGCTACGATCTGATTTTCAGGGCAAGGACCTTAGCATGGGATGGAAGGAATGATTTGGAGAAATGCAAAAGACTGAATTAACGACAGACTTGCAAACCAGTCAGACTTGGGGAGGACCTTCAGCAGTGCATTGCAGGTTGGTGCAGAGGTTTCTGGAGTTGCAGGGAAAGCCTGGTTTCCATTTAGGGAAAGGTGGGTGGGGTGGGTGGTGATGTGTCCATGAGAACACCTGGGCATGTGTCTGCTGGACACTGAGATTTACACTTCTAACAGTTGGAGGGCAGGGCAAGCGAGAAGGGAAGGCTGTGACATGACTGGACTACCTGGGTGCATGAGAGCTGACTTCCTGGAACTGAATAGAACACTCGAAGTGAAAGAGTTAGGAGAGAACTGTATACTCAGGATAACAACAGCCGTCTCTATGGACTGAGCGGCCCACTGCAACCCACACACTGTGGTAGGTATTTATGTGCATCAGTTTCCATTCTTATAAGCTGCTGAGAGACAGCGCTCATTTTTTCAGGTGAGGAAGCTGAATCTCTGGGATATTTAGCCCAACGGTCCGAGCTTTTCCTGGGCCATACTCTTGTGGCTGGACCATCCCATCTTCCCACATGGGACTGTAAGGTGGAAGAGGACTGCTTGCAGATAGAACCTACATTCTCCTGGGCTCAGTCTGTTCTTGGAATTATCTGCCAATTCATGGGAAGGTTCATTAAGAAGACAGATATTTAAGGAGCACCTAAGGGGTCTTCTAAGGGGATCAAACCAGTCCATCCTAATGGAAATCAGTCCTGAATATTCACTGGAAGGATTGATGCTGAAGCTGAAGCTCCAATAGTTTGGCCACCTGATATAAAGGGCCAACTCACTGGAAAAGACCCTGATGCTGGGCAAGATTGAAGGCACGAAGAGAAGGGGATGACAGAGGATGAGATGGTTGGATGGCATCACCGACTTGATGGGCATGAATTTCAGTAAGCTGTGGGAGTTGGTGATGGACAGGGAAGTCTGGCATACTGTAGTCCATGGAGTCCTGAAGAGTTGGACACGACTGAGTGACTGAACTGAACAGAAGGGAAGGGGTCTTCCCTGGCGATCCAGTAGTTAAGACTCTGGGCTTCCACTGCCAGGGGCACAGGCTCGATCCCTGGCTGGGGAACTAAGATCCTGCATGCTGAGTGGCAAGGCCAAAAAAAGAAACAAAGCAAAGTGTCTAGGATGTCTCTTTCTCTCTCTAAATACACATATCATACAATCTACCCCTCCTCCGATCTTCACCTTCAATGGAAATTTCCTCAAAAAGCATTAAAACATCACAAGAACAATTTTGCCGCAATTTGACCTACTTATGGTAAAAGCCTATCATCTCTGTTGTTTATAGAAGGAAGCACACGAGGGAGTGTTAACGGAGAGAAACTGAGCTCGGGCAGGCTAGGTCTCAGGCACACTTTCATTTTCTTGTCACTGACTTTCTTCAAGATAACAGATCACTGGGTGTGTGTTGCAAGAAGACGCACAATGGTGCAACCGCATCTGTCAAACTGTCAGGAGCTGAAAACTCCCACCTGAGAGGTGGGAGAAAAATGGCTAGTCACAGCAGCCGCCTAGGAACGAGGTTCCAATTGAGCCGTGTTCTATTTATCACGCATTAGGGTTACCTCGTCAGGGCAGCCGTCACTGATGCGAAAATCGAGTTTAAACAGCTAAGTGACTGTTTGATATGCAAAGAGTCCATTATAACTTTTCACTTTTCTGAGACTCACACTGAAAGACACACTTAAAGAAAATTTCTAAATGGTTTTGGCCACACCACATAAAAGAATTACATTATTGCCTCAATGCACGCAGGCATGCTAAGTCACTTCTGTTGAGTCTGACTCTTTGTGACCCTATGGACTGTAGACTTCCAGGCTCTTCTGTCCATGGGATTCTCCAGGCAAGAATACGAGAGTGGGCTGCCATGCCCTTCTCCAGGGGATCTTCCGACCTAGGGATCGAACTCACGCCTACCACCTGGCAAGCCCCAGGGAAGCCTTGTGCTTTGCTTAAATGAATCTGCTGCTTGTATTCAATTCCCATGACCTCCTATATCCGGCCAATCTCCCTGTTTGGATAAAATTTCTCCCAGCTTCTGACTCCCCTTTGGATGTTTTCTGGTGAGTCTCTATTTTTTTTTGTAATATTTATTATTTATTTGACTGCACCGAGTCTAAGTTGTTACGTATTGGATCTAGTTTCCTGACCAGGGATTGAACCTGGGCCCCCTGCATTGGAAGCACAGAGTCACTGGATCCCCTGGGAAGTTCCCAGATGAATCTCTGAAACCCTTAAACAGGAGGTTACTAAACTCAGTCATAATCTGCCATATGAGGGCGATAAGCATGGAAAAAAAAAAAGGAAGCTAGTTTTTGCGGTGAGAAAATAGAGATAAATGTACTGACAGAAACAGAGACAAGAAATCGTGTGAGTGTGGACCCCAGCAGGCGTGGTTGCACTCATAGCAAATGCTCCCTGAGACCATATGGTCTGATCCTTGCAACCAAATAGTTCTTGACAAGAACATACATACTCACTGAATTTTTCACCAACCAAGGAGGACCTATTATCCCCCATGTACAGAAATACGCTCAAGGTTATATGCTAAGCAGCATAGTTGAAGGAGAAGGCAATGGCACCCCACTCCAGTACTCTTGCCTGGAAAATCCCGTGGATGGAGGAGCCTAGTGGGCTACAGTCCATGGGGTCGCTAAGAGTCGGACACAACTGAGTGACTTCACTTTCACTTTTCACTTGCATGCACTGGAGAAGGAAATGGGGTCGCGCAGAGTCAGACACAACTGAAGCGACTTAGCAGCAGCAGCAGCATAGTTGAAATATCTCCACCTTCAAAACCTGTTCTCTAAGAGGCTACAGCAGGGTGGTTTGTTCGCCCTCAGGAAAGGTGCCGTCCTGAGTATTACATCATGGGAAAGATGCGGTCTTGGGTATTACGGCACAGAACCAAGTCAGGACGTCTGCAGCTGGGAGGCAGGCTGGGAGGCTCTGTGAGCGGGCCTGTGCTGGAGGCCGTCGCAGCGCCAACAGAAACAGACGCGCAAATATTTTCTCTCATCGTCTGAGGGCTACTTTCCCTTTCCTGCTAGTGTCATGAGTTTTACCATTTTATTCTTACATTTAGATCTGTGATCCACTCTGAATTAATTTTTGTGTATCAGACAGGGGTCCAAATTCATTCCTCCGCATGTGGATATTCAGTTGTCCTAGTACTATTAGTTGAAAAAACAGTTTTTTCCTGTATTGAATAGTTTTGGTACCCTGTCAAAAATCAGCTGACATATATACGGTTACACAACTCTTTGAGGGTACTAAAGGTCACTGAATCATGCATTTTAAATTGGTGAATTTTATAGCTCTCCGAATCATATCTCAATTTAAATGAAAAGGTCGGTTGTAAAAATAATTTCTATTNAAAAATCAGCTGACATATATACGGTTACACAACTCTTTGAGGGTACTAAAGGTCACTGAATCATGCATTTTAAATTGGTGAATTTTATAGCTCTCCGAATCATATCTCAATTTAAATATAAAGGTCAGTTGTAAAAATAATTTCTATTCAACATTAACAAAAACTAAAAGAGAAAAAAATAAAAAATGAAAGGAAATCAGGAATAGGGTTTGGCTTATTCACATTCTACATCACTTCCAGCCGTCTTGTTCCCATAACCAGGACCTAAGGCAGGAAAAGGGGTGACCCCAGACCATGAGCCTCTCAGCAGAGCACAGGGAAGGGGGGAAAGACAGACAGAAAGACATTCCAGGCAGGATGGAGCGGGGGCGGGGCAGTGAGCAAGTGGGTGGTTCAGATGAAAAATGTCTTGTTTCCTAGTTTGGGACAACGTTAATCACTAGTAAAAGCCGAGTGAGTATTTCATGACCATTGTACCTTCAGTACTTATTCTTGACTTATTTTTCTTTCTCTTTAATAAGTGAATTAAGAATTCATTCATTTTTCACCCAGAAGTAGAAGTGTGCTCTTTCTCTTTAGCCACAGTCTCGTCATGCCTGATACAAACAGGTGACCCCTGGGCGATCACGCTTTTCATTTGTATTCTTTCAAATCGGCTCCTCCTGTATCAAACATGGGACCTGATCAGGATGCTGAGCTGAAGGGAGCCTCATGCCGGTGTCTGCCTTCATTCTCCGCTGTCTCACATCACGCGTATCATCATTCCTACAATCTACCGGGCGTGCCGCAACACCCACTCAGGGCTGTCTCCTGTCTGCCCAGTGGCACGCCCACGCCTGGCTGGTCTGAGGCCTGCCCCCTCCTCCCCCGGCCTCGGCGCTCAGTGCCGTAACCCCCCCCACACCTCCTTGCCCGCTAACTCTTGCCCGCTCCAGTCTTCGCAGTGCAGAGGCTGGGCCTCCTGACTCCAGACGGCAGCCTTGAGGCATCCCTTAACACACACTGACTAGACTTAAAAGCCTGTGCCTCTGGGGCACAGAAGATGCTGATTTGGCTGGCCTAGCAGGCTGATTGTTTATTTCTGTTACAAATTAGTGTTTTCCTTGGCACCTTTTGCTCAGCGGAGAGAGCAAGGGACAGGGAACCGGAAGGCCAGGCATGAGACCTGGCGTCTCCATGCTGGTTGAGGTCAGGGGACTCGGGCGGCGATCTGGGTGTCCACGTCCTCCTCTGTGGAGGCCATCAGGCGATGCCAATCTTCCCACAGCACAGGGCTCACCATGAGTCATTCCCTGCCCCGTCCCCTTGCTCTTGGTTTAAGTACTGTGCCATCCACTGAGTCCAAGGAGCAAGGACTGCAAATGCCCTAGGCCCACAGCACGGTCTGCTGCTTCTTTAGAACACCCATCCTTCCTGGGATTGCCAGCTCAATGCTGTGCCTTCCCAGGTGCCGCTAGTGGCAAAGACTGTCAATACAGGAGACATAAGAGATGTGGGTTCAATGCCTGGGTCCGGAAGACGCCCTGGAGAAAGGCATGGCTACCCATTTTAGTATTCTTGCCTGGAAAATTCCATGGACAGAGAAGTCTGGAGGGCTAGAGTCCATGGGGCCACAAAGAGTGGGACATGACTGAGCATAATTCAATGCTGGTTTTTCTCCTCACTCCCTGTAGGACCCTGTAAGCTCCATGAAGAGAGGGGCCATGCTTGTCTTGTTCAGGACTATCTTTGTGTCAGTAAATATCGGCTGGTGGATTAATGAATCTTGTAAGTGAAAGGACCCTTTACACAAGAAGCTGCCGTTACTACAGTGGNTTGATGGGCAGAGGCTGTTTTGTGTCTCTCATCACATAAAACATAGCCTTTTGGGGCCCTACAGTTGGGTAGTTCTTTCACTTCTAAGCTCGTCCCTATCATGAACCAGCCTAGATCAGAGGACCCTGCGACTGGCAACAGATATCCGGGATGAAGTGTCTAAGGACAGGCGTGCAACTCTGCACTGGGGATACGTGGTGCTCAGGACATGGTCCACTAGCACAAACATCCAATTCTGGGCCACCATTCACTATGGACCTGTGGTATGGCGTCAGCCCCGCTACTGTGGGCTGACACAGGGCACGATGGCATCCTGGATGTATGGGTCTCTTGCACTTTAGCCCAACACATAACTGAGCAAGTAGCAACAGTGATCCGTGTCTAGTAACTACAGGTGCCAGAGACACCCTCCCCATCGGAGTTCCGGCAAACTACTGATTACTAATCCGAAAATTTCCACCTCATTTGCCCTTTGTTTTCCTGCATCTATTATGGTCTCTATTATGGTCTCCACAAGACCGTTGGCATTAATTTTTCTGTAATTTGTTTCTGTGCTGGGACTTGGAGGGAAGTTGCTTTGTTATTTTAAAGAAAACATTCTCATCGCTGATTCTCGTTTGCCTCTGAACAGCCTGTATCAGAGCCAATTCCTATCGAACCTCCTAAGATGTTGGAAAGCCCCTACTTTATGCTGTTAATGTGTATAATTTCCCTTTCTACCAATACAGACCTGGGAAAGTCCAGGGACTTAGAAACATCACTGAGTCCACCAGGCCTGGGACCCTCTTCGTCCTTGTATGAGGATGCCTTACAGAGAACAACTGCAGATGACCTACATACTAGAGGAAGGTGAGAACTGGCTTCATTTCAGAAAGGCTGTGTGCTTCACAATACACAACCATTTTCATTTTATTTCCTGAAAGCCCATCTGCTTTATTAGAATTAAGCTTCCGATTTAGTGTTTTAAACCAGCTAATGGGAGGTCCTTAGGCACAAAGTTGTGTCAGATTTTACAAATGTAATAGAATCATGGCAGATGACATCTCTCCCTTCCACACACACAAAAGCATCTGGATCACTTGCTGAGGGGCTGGGGAGGGGCTGGGTGGCGCCTGTGGCCTGTTGCCAGGCACCCCAAGTGGTAGTTTACCAGAGAGGCTGCTGCAGGAGCTTTCGGTTGCCTAGCAACCAGGTCCTCAGCCACAATTTTTCTTAATGAAGGTTTTTCACAATTCTCTGTGTGATTACCTCTGTCGAATACCTAGACGCATNAAAAAAAAAAAAAAAAAAAGAACTACTTCTTTTTCAATTTTGAAGCTCATCTTGAATCATGTAATTGTACACTATCCATGAAACGCAAGCAGAAACTTTCTGTTTTTTCCTTCCTGCTCGCTGGAATATTGATGTAAGGGCTAGCACTACAGCAGCCATTTTAGACAAGGAGGCAATTTTGGAAATGGAAGTTTCGAAAGGTTGGAGCAAAAAGGTGGAAGGATTCTGTATCTGTAGAACACAGACAACCATAACAACCCTTGAATGGCACACTCCCACTTTACATGAGAGAGAAAGGAACTCTATTTTACATGAGCCATGTTTTGAGGCTTTCTGTCCCTTGTGGCTGAAACTAAGGGCACAAGTGGCCTCAGTCTGAATGTTCAATGAGTTGGTTCATTTTAAAGACATAAAATGCTCCCCTCAAGTTATATCATTAATACAGGCTTACTATTAAATATGTATGAGCTGTAAAAAAATTGCAAATGCGTTCTCCAGAGACAACCACCCCTAACATCTCAGAGTTAACCTTCCTGGTATTATGTCCCCACACAGGAACATATAAACACAAGACCTTTCTATTGCATTAATATGTTATTTGAATATTTCCATATCAATAAAGTTCAGTCATGACTTAGTGGTGTTCATTTATTCTAATTTTATAATTTAAAATCAATAATTAATTGCTAGAGTTAATCTTCTTCCTCTCTCTCTCTCTCTCTCTCTTTTTTTTTTTTTACCAAAATGCTTCCATAAACATTCTCAAATGTATATCTTTGAGCACTGTCCAGAATTTTTTTAGGAAAAATTACTAGAAGTGCAGTCTCTTTGTCAAACAGTTCATATGTTTTTAAGGCTTCTGATACATACTGCCAAACTGGTTTGTAAAAAGGATGTTCCAATTTACAGTCTTGGTAATAATGTATGAAAGTAGCCTTTTCTCCACCTTTCATTCAAAAAGAAAACTTTTTGTTTTTTAAGAGAAGAGATGCCAGAAAAAAAGATAGTGCATTGACAGCAGGGGCTGTAATGACTAAATTAAAAGGAGGTAGGATCTCAGTGGGCAAAACTGATGGGGAAAAAAAAGACCCTTAAGGCCGAGGAAGCTGGATTTGAGTGCCAGTTCCACCATGTGCCAGGTACCTAATACTGGATCAAATAATTAACTTTCCAATCCTTGTCTTTTTAAATATGCAAAGCAGAGACAATAACAGTACCCACTTCACAACATAATCGTGAAAATTAAATAAGATGGCTTTAAAGTCAATAGAGCAGTCCATGTTGTGATTTACTGTGACAGTGTATGAATTAATGGAATATTACCAATGAGCACTCTGCTCTTGGTACAATCGCATGGGGATCCACGAAGATTTCAGTCTTGAGAATCATCTCATGCTTATCTGTTTGCAACTGTTTGCTAGGGTCTTATAAAGCGCCACTTGATTTAGCTAAGAAATTTGCTTTGGGGAGTGTTCTAGTTTAGGCAGAATATCATCATCAGCAACAACAATAACAGATTATTTAATGGTAGGTGGAAGAGAATGAATCTTGGTCACAGGAACAATCACTAGCAACTGAATTAAAATTCCAAACTCAAGACATATATACACATTTGTTAATGAAAAGAAAATTCAAAATTTATTTTGAAATTCATATGCTCTTTGGGTTCTTTCAAAATCAATCATCTTAAAAAAACAGGAATAGTCATTATCACACAAAATAATGAGGGTAGATACTTGATTTGATTTTGTTATTAAATAATATATTCCATGACTCAGGGTTACAAAACACAATTCTCATTTATGGCTTCCTGTGATGAATGTATTATTCCATTACTATAGTTTCTTATTAGACAGGAGCTCACTATTGTACCTCCTACAATAGCTCTTCCCAGAAACTGCTTTCACTAAATTGCTTTCTCACATATTTTAATGATGTATATTCATGTGGAAACCAATGGTCTTAGAATGCAGTAAACACATTTTTACTAAAGTGTTGTCTTGGAACATAATGTGGTACACAGTCTTTTTATAGAGGAGAATTTCTTTTCATTTTTCATCACATGCCTTTTCATCTATGCCTTTCAGCCTTTTAATCTGAGCTACATATTTACACAGAAGTTGTTCAGGTATGGAGGAACCTGTATTCTGAGAATGCTCAGGGACCTGCAAAGGAGGAAAAATCCTTGTGTCCTTGAATCAACTCCATCCTTATCAGTCTTCCATCTTCTTCAGAAAACATGAACCAGCAAGTCAGAGACAACTACAGACCCAGGAATGATTGCTGTCTTTAGACAATAAGAATATTTATTTACGTGACCTTGTGGCTTCCCTGGTGGCTCAGATGGTAAAGCATCTGCCTGCAATATGGGAGACCCGGTTTCTATCCCTGGGTCAGTAAGATCCTCTGGAGAAGGAAATGGCAACCCACTTCAGTACCCGTGCCTGGAAAATTCCATGGACAGAGGAGACTGGTATGCTACGGTCCATGGTGTTGCAGAGTCAGACATGCCTGAACGACTTCACTTTTCCAATATGACCTTACTGGGCCATGCTTTGCATAGAAAAGTTGGGTGCGTTTTGATGGGCAGAGGCTGTTTTGTGTCTCTCATCACATAAAACATAGCCTTTTGGGGCCCTACAGTTGGGTAGTTCTTTCACTTCTAAGCTCGTCCCTATCATGAACCAGCCTAGATCAGAGGACCCTGCGACTGGCAACAGATATCCGGGATGAAGTGTCTAAGGACAGGCGTGCAACTGTGCACTGGGGATACGTGGTGCTCAGGTCATGGTCCACTAGCACAAACATCCAATTCTGGGCCACCACCCACTATGGACCTGTGGCATGGCGTCAGCCCCGCTACTGTGGGCTGACACGGGGCACAATGGCATCCTGGATGTATGGGTCTCTTGCACTTTAGCCCAACACATAACTGAGCAAGTAGCAACAGTGATCCGTGTCTAGTAACTACAGGTGCCAGAGACACCCTCCCCATCGGAGTTCCGGCAAACTACTGATTACTAATCCGAAAATTTCCACCTCATTTGCCCTTTGTTTTCCTGCATCTATTATGGTCTCTATTATGGTCTCCACAAGACCGTTGGCATTAATTTTTCTGTAATTTGTTTCTGTGCTGGGACTTGGAGGGAAGTTGCTTTGTTATTTTAAAGAAAACATTCTCATCGCTGATTCTCGTTTGCCTCTGAACAGCCTGTATCAGAGCCAATTCCTATCGAACCTCCTAAGATGTTGGAAAGCCCCTACTTTATGCTGTTAATGTGTATAATTTCCCTTTCTACCAATACAGACCTGGGAAAGTCCAGGGACTTAGAAACATCACTGAGTCCACCAGGCCTGGGACCCTCTTCGTCCTTGTATGAGGATGCCTTACAGAGAACAACTGCAGATGACCTACATACTAGAGGAAGGTGAGAACTGGCTTCATTTCAGAAAGGCTGTGTGCTTCACAATACACAACCATTTTCATTTTATTTCCTGAAAGCCCATCTGCTTTATTAGAATTAAGCTTCCGATTTAGTGTTTTAAACCAGCTAATGGGAGGTCCTTAGGCACAAAGTTGTGTCAGATTTTACAAATGTAATAGAATCATGGCAGATGACATCTCTCCCTTCCACACACACAAAAGCATCTGGATCACTTGCTGAGGGGCTGGGGAGGGGCTGGGCGGCGCCTGTGGCCTGTTGCCAGGCACCCCAAGTGGTAGTTTACCAGAGAGGCTGCTGCAGGAGCTTTCGGTTGCCTAGCAACCAGGTCCTCAGCCACAATTTTTCTTAATGAAGGTTTTTCACAATTCTCTGTGTGATTACCTCTGTCGAATACCTAGACGCATTACCTCTGAATTATTGGCTTATTCCTCCTGATTAAGGGTAATTTTGCATCCAAGCAATTTGGTACAACTGTGTTCGCAGTCTCTCCACATTTCACTTCCTGGGAAAACTGCTGGCTGATTTGGCATTTCCAAACACCACTTTTTCAGCTGTGGTTTGACAAGTAAGAGTTACTTAATGAGCATTATGTGGTTTGAAGGATGTTTTAGGTCCTCTCTCGGGAATACCAAATGTAGATTCCGTGTGGAGTTCATAACTCTATATTACACTTCATTCTCAGTGTCTATTCTGGAAAATACACCTTCATGAGGGTGTCACTCTACTTAAAAGCAATGCACTTGGTCCTGTATAATTTCTCATAGTTCATTTTAAAAAATGAGAGCAGAAATATGTGGCGGACTCGTTGAATGTTTTCCTACATGCCACCTGTGATATAGCCCAGGTGACACCTAAAAAAATCTTTCATGGAAGTTTGAATAGCAGTTTGATAAAACTGAAAAATATTAATACTATTTCATCTATAAGGAATTGGTTAGACTATTCGAACTTTCACAAAATTACAAAGATGTTGCATAAGGCTTTTCCAAAGATGAACATGTTTAATAGCATTTTTGCTGTTAGCTGTTAAACATAATTATTTTATTATTTTTGTTACTTTTGCACTTCTCCTTAATTTTATTCCTCTTCTTCCCCATCTCCACCCCAGTGAGCCACTATCCTGAATTCTTTTCTTTAAAATTTTAATAGTCACAAATATAATTATGTTAAAAAATAAAATATTATTTAAAGTACTAGTTATATAATTATTAAAAGTTCAATTTGGAGATTTTCAAAGTAAAATTTTTACCTTGAATCTTTAAGAGATATCTTTGTCTTAGTAGACCTGGATTTATATTCACAAACTTAAACTTATCTTAAAATTTAACATTAAGTTAATAGTTATGAGGCATAAAAGCATTTCATTCTCAATTTAGGAATTTTTATTTTCTTTCTTTTTTATAAAGATTCATATCAGAAAAAGTATTTATAAATCTGTTCTTCCTTTTTAACCAAATAAATACACAAAACAAAGCCAAAAATAAAAACAAATAATTTTATCTGAATTACCCTTTTATGTCATAAATGCCATGCTATTTTTATACAGCATGGTCACTTCCAATTTCTTAGAAGCATAGGGGAAACCTTCTGAACATTCAGTAATTCCTCAAAATTCACAGGCAAGCATTTGGAATTGAGGGGTCTTTTTCATAATTTGTTCTATTATGATTGCTTCATTCTGAATGAAATAAATTTTCTAGTCAGCAATTCTAATCCTTTACATACAGGCCATTATATTGGTTTGTAAATATATGAGTATTTATAAAAATGGGAAATTCTACAGTTGCTACACTTGTATTTTTTCCTTTGGCTATGCCAAGTCTTAGTTGTAGCATGCAAATTCTTAGATGCAACATGCATCTAGTTCTCTGACCAGGGAATGAACCTGGACCCCCTGCACTGGTAGTAGTAAATCCTAGCCACTGGACCACCAGGGAAGTCCATCCAGTTGCTATATTTTACCTGCAAGCCCTTTGAGGACATGTGAAGGCAGAATCAAATCAAAAGTACCTAATAAATGTGATGCTAAGCCTGGTTGTATGTCAAACGTACCCCTGGAACTGTTAACAACATAGGTGCCATCACCCCCAGGGTCTGATTTGGTTCTTCTGGGTTTGGGCCTTTGCATCTGTAAGTTTAAGCAGCTCCCTCAGTGAGTCTGGCCGTCAAAGCCCATGATAAGAGGGGTTTCTCAAGTTCCATCAGTTCCCAATGGTGGCGCAGAGGGACACACCCAGTTTGAGTGAATGACGTCATCGTTTCCGGGTGACGTCATCACCCTCAATAGGTACCTGCGTGGTGGCCGTGGAAGTAGTGCTGCTTCTCGACCCCCACATCTGTTGAAACTGCACCCTGATTTCTGCAAATGTTTCTATGATGACAGCGATGAAGACGTTCTGCAAGAAAACGGGAGACCACATTTACCAAAGGCTGGGCAAGAGGGAGGGAGGACCATCAAAACCAAAGGATCTGCAGAAACTGTCAGAAAACATAGACCTGATGAGGAGGAACTACGCGAGTACCTTAACCAGCCAGGCCAGGAAGAAGATCAGGGTGATGAAGTAGAAGTAGGAACGCCAGCGGGGAAAGCTGTCGATGGCTCGGTACATGAGGAACACCCAGCCTTCCTGGGAAGCGGCCTCGTACACAGTGAAGATGCTGGTTCCTGCCCAGACAGAGGGAGGGGGAGGCTGGCTGAGTTGGGGTGGACTTTCGAAATGAGAAGACATTTTTCAGAAAAACAATATTTATCCATGATCATTTTATCAATGACAAAAACGCTTCTAAAGGGACTCAGATCACATGCAATGTGTTATTATTCTTGCTCCTAAGGATTTTTCTTTTTACTTGAAGTAACGCTGCTTTACAGTATTGGGTTATTAACTGTTTCTGCTGTTCAGCAAAGTGAATCAGCTATTCCTATACATGTATCTCCTCTTTCTTTTTGGATTTCCTTCCCAGTTAGGTCACCATAGAATCCTGAATAGAGTTCCCTGTGCTACACAGTAGGTTCTCATTCAGTTAAGTTCAGTTATTCAGTCGTGTCCAACTCTTTGCGACCCCATGAACTGCAGCACACCAGGCCTCCCTGTCCATCACCAACTCCCAGAGTCCACGCAAACCCATGTCCATGGAGTCCATGATGCCATCCAACCATCTCATCCTCTGTCATCCCCTTCTCCTCCTGCCCTCAATCTTTCCCAGCATCAGGGTCTTTTCCAATGAGTCAGCTCTCCCCTCAGGTGGCCAAAGTATTGGAGTTTCAGCTTCAACATCAGTCTTCCAATGAACACCCAGGACTGATTTCCTTTAGGATAGACTGTGGATCTCCTTGCAGTCCAAGGGATTCTCAAGAATCTCCTCCAACACCACAGTTCAAAAGCCTCAATTCTTCAGCACTCAGCTTTTTTCACAGTCCAAATCTCACATCCATACCTGACTACTGGAAACCATAGCCTTGATGAAAGAAGGACCTTTGCTGGAAAAGTAATGTCTCTGCTTTTTAATATGCTGTCTAGGTTGGTCATAACTTTCCTTCCAAGGAGTAAGCGTCTTTTAATTTCATTGCTGCAATCACCACCTGCAGTGATTTTGGAGCCCAGAAAAATAGTCAGCCACTGTTTCCACTGTTTCCCCATCTATCTGCCATGAAGTGGTGGGACCGGATGCCACAAAGCTAGTGGAGGTGATGGAATTCCAGTTGAGCTATTTCAAATCCTGAAAGATGATGCTGTTAAAGTGATGCACTCAACATAATGTGGAAAACTCAGCAGTGGCCATAGGACTGGAA
>SJYW01023580.1:345992-379298 GCA_006410735.1 Raphicerus campestris | reverse complement strand
AGACAAGGAGAACAGATATGGAGTGACAACTGGCAGTCCCTGCCATACTCCCCTAGGAGCGTCAGTTCCATAGGATTTGTGGCCCTGGATAACACGCTGTTGTTACATGTGTACCTCATGTAGCTACTGCTGTATTAACCAAGCTAGATGTTGTGTATTCAGAGAACCAATGAGAAATTGACCATATTTGCATTTTCTTCACGTTATGTCATACAAAGAAGTGACCTTGAGAGAACACTTTCACTAAAAATTAATTTGATTCATTTGATTTTGGTTGACTGGAAAAAAAATAATTTAACACAGAAAATTAGTTTGCTGCTGATGAAAGCAAATGTGTGCCCCAGGGATTTTTTGCCCCCTGATAAGAGAAGAGAGTGCTTATACAGAGAGTTCCCACCTAGTGACTGGCAGGATCGCTTTTGTCTTTTCTCCTTCAAAGGAGACTTCCAGACATTTGACAGGTATTTTAAAAGGCTCTTATACATGTTAGCCTGTCACCCAATGTGTATTCTGAGAATGAGCCTATTTGTGATGCCGGTGCTTGATTCTGTCACTAAGCATACCTTTTAAGATTCATTCTAAAAGGAATCAAAATCCTGTAAACAGACAGCTGAAAAAAATCATTTGTAATTGGGACCTTGAATCAGAGAACCTTTGTGTAAAGGTACACCTCCACTTTGTCATTTTTAAAATACATATATGAGGACTTTCATGGCAGGTCAGTGGTTAAGACTCAGTGCTTGCACTGCAGGGGGCCTGGGTTTGATCCCTGGTGGGAGATCTACAATCCTCCATGCCTCATGGGGAAAAAAAAAAATTATCTACCACCTCTGTTACCAGGGGTTTGAAGTTATAAATCCTAGGTAATGGGATCTTGGCATCATCTCATATTTCCATCAATAATTACCCTTATGATCACAGGGTCAGAATAACAGGAAGATATAAATATGGCAAAGAAAGTGTTTACATGTGTGAAATAGTGAACTCGGACAGAAATAAAACAGTGAGCGCTTGTACTTGTGACTTTTCTTTAAAAATAAAGAGCCATAATTCCACCCTATTCCACCACACTCGCACATGCACAACTAAGGAATTGAAAAGAAAATAGATATTAGTGGGAAAATACTTATAAGTGGTAAATGCCTTCCAGCTTAGTGCATTATTGATAGATAACTAAATTTTGAAGTATTGCAGTGGAAGTCAGGTGACCTACACATCCAGCAAGTTTGTTGTCCGATTCAATGACTGTCAAATTTTAGTATCCTGTACAATCCTGAATTTCATCATGTATATCTTTTAAGATTAAAAAAAAAAAAACTACTTCTTCCCTTCATAAATGTGTACATAAAGTTTTTGCCAAGCAGATTAATTGTGGCCTATGTAAGCTGATTTCACAAAGACTTTTAAGTCCTTTGTCATTCTCCTGCCATTAAAACAGCCCTCCCATCTTCCTCTAGGCTACATGCACATTTCTTATTTATCCTGAGAATGTTTTTCTTGTGGTTCAGTGAGAACTGTCCATTAAATAAAGATAAAAATTTGCCATTTTTTTGTTAAAGCATGTCATGTTTTGGTATTCTAATTATCATTTTCTCTGAGATCTAATATATACTAACCAACATAATGGGAATAAGATGCCTACTGTAAAGTCTTACGGAGAAGAATATTTGAGTAATTCTATGCAGAGCATATTCGAGGCAGAAAGGACCGGATACATAGCAAGTGCTCAATTAATGCAAGCCATTATCCTTATTATTATTATGCACTTAAGTTTGCAGTGTTAAAATGACCATCACTGGAGTGACTCATGCTGTAAATATAAAAGTGTAAGAAGACAAATCTTTGATAACATAAAAATGTAAAAAGCTGGAGTCANGACATTACTTTGCCAACTAAGGTCCGTCTAGTCAAGGCTATGGTTTTTCCTGTGGTCATGTATGGATGTGAGAGTTGGACTGTGAAGAAAGCTGAGCACTGAAGAATTGATGCTTTTGAACTGTGGTGTTGGAGAAGACTCTTGAGAGTCCCTTGGACTGCAAGCAGATCCAACCAGTCGATCCTAAAGGAGATCAATTCTGAGTGTTCTTTGAAAAGAGTGATGCTAAAGCTGAAACTCTAATACTTTGGCCACCTCATGCTAAGTGTTGACTCATTGGCAAAGACTCTGATGCTGGGAGAGATTGGGGGCAGGAGGAAGAGGGGACGACAGAGGATGAGATGGCTGGATGGCATCACCGATTCGATGANCACCTCATGCTAAGTGTTGACTCATTGGCAAAGACTCTGATGCTGGGAGAGATTGGGGGCAGGAGGAAGAGGGGACGACAGAGGATGAGATGGCTGGATGGCATCACCGATTCGATGAACATGAGTTTGAGTGAACTCCGGGAGTTGGTGATGGACAGGGAGGCCTGGCGTGCTGTGATTCATGGGGTCACAAAGAGTCAGACACGACTGAGCGACTGAAGTTCTTCACATGTTAAAGTAGAAACCAGACGCCATTAAATAACTTCTTTTTGGTTTAAGGTATGGATCAGAAATAGCATGGACAAATCAGCATGTCTGGTTAAAATGAGAATTCTATATTAACGCGCAAAGGTATGATTCTCTGTTCACATGTAGCCTGTTAGTCACTCACTCATGTCCAATTCTTTGTGACCCCATGGACTGCAGCCTTCCAGGGTTCTCTGTCCATAGGATTTTCCAGCCAGAATACTGGACTGGGTTGCTATTTTCTTCTCCAGGGGATCTTGCTGACCTAGGGATCAAACCCAGGTTTGACACTTTACCATCTGAGCCACCGGGAATATCCTAAGTGAAAGTGTTTGGGTCTCAGTCATCTCCAAGCCCACCAGGCTCCTCTGTCCATGGTATTCTCCAGGCAACAATACTGGAGTGGGTAGCCATTCCTTTCTCCTGCAGATCTTCCTAATCTAGAGATCAAACCTAGGTTTCCTCCATGGGAGGTGGATTCTTTACTGTCTGAGCCACCAGGAAAGCCCACATATAGCCTGCTTGGTCATAATTTGGCTTCTGCACTAGTAACAGCGTAGGGGTGAAAAGAGGGTCCCATGCCATGTCAGAATATTTCTGCACCATCTGTGTGTCTCCCCTGTTAACACCTTTCTCTCCATATACCTTAATTGCTGCCTGTTCTTCTGCTTGATTTTAACAACACACTCTAAGGCACCATTCAACACAAACCACAGAGTGACAACAGGACAGTGGAGTTGGAGGAAAGAAAAAAAATCAAAACAGTTCTTCATGGGCTATGGTCCCAGTATCCATTATATAACAGCACAACAAACTTGACCAAAGCCAAGGAGCTCTGGGCAGCTGTGGTCCGGGCGGCTCACGCTTGGAATGAAGTGGCTCTCCACGCTGGCCAGGCTGCCACACAGGCCAGAGCTCCTCTGGCCAGAGAGCTGACCTTTCGAACAAGTGCTGGACTCACTGACATTAAGAGCAATCAGGCATTTGCAATGTGGCAGATGGCGTGATGCTCACTTTTTCACCCCTGGTCGGGAGAATGACAAGAAAATCAGTCCTGAAAATACTACCCAGCCTCCAATGTACATAGAAGTATGTCTGAAATATGGAGTGATTATGCAGAGCTTTATTAATCTTTTGTTTATTATTCAGCAGGTATATAGTCCTACTCATTCTTCTTCATCAATAATAAGAAAGATTATAATTACCTGATAATATAGTTTTATTGAAAGTGAAAGAGTTAAAGTGTTATTTGCTGAGCTGTGTCCGACTCTTTGAGACTCCATGGGCTGTAGCCCACCAAGCTCCTTTTTCCATGGAATTCTCCAGGCAAGAACACTGGAGTGGGTTGCTGTGTCCTTCTCCAAGGGATGTTCCCAACCCAAGTATCAAACCCAGGTCTCCTGCACTGCAGGCAGATTCTTTACTGTCTGAGCCACCAGAGGGGCCCCACATTTATATTTATTATTATATTTATATAATTTAATTTATAATATAATAATTGTCATTAGCTGATGTACCTCAAAAATTATACTCTTGCAGAGGGTTTTCCTCCAAAGAGGTTCAGTCAACAACTCTGCAGATTAGGAATAAGAAGATAGGGCAGGAGTTTCCTCTTTTTGAGAGGTGAGGAAGTAGAACTGAATGTTTTACTCAAATCTTTTGATTGACACCACCACTCTGACTTCTCATCAGTGGCGTATCTGAGGAATTGGGAATAAGTACCCACTATATTAGCTGCGTTTTATAATTTTCTTCAACTTGAATAAACCTGCTATTACTTTGACAGACTTATATCACATTGCCAGCAGTAACTGCTGACGCTTAAAGGGGGCACCATCCACATAGCTACTTGAGTAAAAAGGCTCTTTCCTTTGCCCCATTTAAGTTTGCCAGCCTTTTAATCCTTCTGTTTTGACCTCAGAGTCTTGGATGTCTCTCCTTTTAAAAAGAGACAACAGGAGACCATCAAGAGACTGACCTTATTTGCATGACAAATTCACAATCTCTTGCTTCCTTTTCCCCAAAAGCTTGATTTTAGGGGCTGTATGAATAGGACTGACACACCATTACGTATCTTATTCTATCAGCGGGTGGAGCAGTTCAAAATGTTTGTCCAAATTTTCCAGTGTATAGTTTCTTTCTTTTCCTCCCTGCGGAGACAGTAAACACCCCAAGAACAGCCCAGCCTACAAACATAAAGACAAGTTCATTGGGACAAAACGCAGAGAAGAAGCTGAAGGTACAGTGAATGAAACAAAGCAGAGAGCAGGTCAGGGAGAGAGCCTGGTGGAAGTTTTCAGAGAGAAAACGCGTGTCAAAGGAAGGAAGGATGCCTCAGACAATGAGCTGAGAAGCCGCCGACTCTGAAAGCTGGCCAGGCGGCTCCACTGGCTTCTTGGAGGAGCTCCAGACCTGGACTGTCTGCCTTGATTTCTAAGAAGAGATGGTAGCTGGGGCCAGCTGGTCACCCACAGCAGCTGCCAGGGCTCCTGGTGCAGGGAGAGCAGGCCAGCTTTGCCTGCGAAAGGACGCTCCATAGCCCTCACTGGCAGTCACAGAGATGCTGGCTGCCCTTTGCCAGCTCCCTCTCCAGGGCATCACTCTACTTCCTTCCCAGCCCACCCCCACCCTTTCCTTCTGCTGCCTCCTTCTCCCATACACGTCCTCAGCAAGGCAAACAGATCCACAGTTTTATTCTCAACCGATAGCAGTGGGTGCTCACAGATCCTAATATCACTCTGCTCACTGAAGCAGCCGCCCCAACATTTTAAGCCCATTTACAGAGGAAGAAAGGGTTTCCCAGGTAGCCCTAGTAGTAAAGAATCCACCTGTCAGGGCAGGAGATGCTGGAGACTTGGGTTTGATCCCTGGGTGGGGAAGATCTCTTGGAGGAGGAAACGGCAATCTGTTCGAGTATTCTTGCCCGGGAAATTCCACTGACAGAGGAGGTTGGCAGGCTACCATCCGTGGGGTCACAAAGAGATAGACACGACTGAGCACAGCTCAGCGCAGAAGCGGCACAGAGGAAGAGGCTGGGGTGGGGCAGGCGGGGTCTTTTGTCCAAGATGGGATTTGAACACACGCTCCTTGGAGCCCATGCTCCTCACCACGGCACTGCNCTGACACTGTGTAAGATTCTACAAATCTGATCATTTTATTTCATAGAGAATATGCCTGTCTCTTATACACATCTTGGGATTTGAACACACGCTCCTTGGAGCCCATGCTCCTCACCACGGCACTGCTGTTTGGCTGCTCTTCTGGAAATCTCACTGAGCAATGAGCAGGCAAGAGCAGCAGATTCTGGGATGTCCCTGGCATGGACTCCTCAGCCAGAACAGGGCCTGTCACCATTACGCAGGTCTCTGGGTGCTTGGGCTTCCCTGGCAGCTCAGCAGTGAAGAATCTGCCTGTATGCAGGAGACACAGGTTCAATCTCTGGGTCAGGAAGCTCCCCTGGAGGAGGGAATGGCAACCCACTGCAGTATTCTTGAATGGAATATCCCTTGGACAGGGGAGCCTGGTGGGCTGCAGTCCATGGGGGTCACAAAGAGTTGGCCGTGACTTAGCAACCAACCAACAACAACTGGCCGCTTAGCTCCCACTTCGTCTTGTGGACAAAAGCCTAGACCTAAGGACAGTCAGGATCTGGGCAGCCTGGACTGTATTGGGGCAGCTCCTGCCAAAGGCAACTGCAGCCTCCGGGACATAGAGCCAGAGGAGCAACGAGACGGGCTCCCTGGAGCTGTCAGAGATCACACAGGTGGAGAGACCCACCCGGGGACCTGCAGGGCCCTTTTTAGAGGCTTTGGTTCTCTACCGACACCCTGGCAGGTTCATACTTCTCACTCTCATTTCCCAAATGAGGAGCCAGTGGCAGCGAGGCTGCGACGCTTGCCTGAGGTCACCCAGCAGTGACTGTCTGGAGCTGTGTTCCCAGGCATCCATGCCTGCCTCCAAAAACTGTTCTTTCCACTCGGCCATGCACGTCTGAACTTTCTGAAATTTTTTTCTTGGCATGGTTTGGAGGAATTTGAACAAATTCCTGTCTGGTGTACTTTGTGAAAGTAAAATTCTGCTTTTAAAATTCAACAGACTAGCCCCAAGGAAAGGGAGGGGAAAGGAGGGGAAAATTCCTCCAGTGTTTTTGGATTTGCAAAGGTTCTTCTGTGTTTCTGTTCATGGTGGGGAAAGGACAAGGATGGGCCTCCTCACCACGCCCTCGGTATTCCTCAGGTTATTGCCTCCCATGACTAGATGGAGATAGTTTCAATTCCAGAGTATAAAACCTTAAAATATAGCAAAACTGTACTGACTTTCACCCATGGGGAGAAACTATGATGAAAATTAGAACCACCTAAAATTCAAAAGCGACTCTAGTTCTGGTGTGTACCTTCTGGCCATTCAGTGCTATGATCTGAAATTCTATGACTTTGTTCCATAACACAAATATAACCATTTGAGAAGTAGAACATATTACTAACATAGAGAATTTTTATATAAAATACATTTGTTTTGACTTTAATATAAGAGGGGATTCCTAGGTGGCTCAGTGGTAAAGAATCCTCCTGCCAATGCAGGAGACGCAAGAGATACGGGTTCAATCCCTGAGTTGAGAAGACCCCTGAAGTAGGAAATGGCAATCCACTCCAGTATTCTTGCCTGGAGAATTCCATGGACAAGGGAGCCCAGTGGGCTACAGTCCACGGGGTCACAAAGAGCAGGATATGACTGAGCAAAAGAACACACACGTAAATGGCTCGTTTTTAGCAGACAGCTATAATTGGCTGGGCATTTTGTGCTTTGATTATTGATACCGTGCAGGGCCCTGTGGGGCTCCTGGGCTCCAAGCCTTTCTTTGTCTCCCATTTCTTTGGTTATAGGAAACAGCCATCTTTCAGCATCCATGACCTTCCCTGAGCCCCAGGGGGCAGATTCAAGCAGTTGTTCATTAGGGAAGGGAGGGGATGCGAGACCAGGGAGAAAGAGATAGTGAAGAACAGCTTTGGACAAAGTCTTGTTTCCCCATCAGCGGATATACACAACAACATCTTTGAGCTGTTTTTCAGAGACCAAAACCTGCTCCAGGTGAGAAGTTAATGATTAATAATGGTAGGTTGCCCACAGACATGCAGACCCCAGACCAGCTGGACTTGAGGGTTGATGATGCTGACACCTCCTTACCCCACCACCACCCCACCAGAAGAACATCCACAAGCTGCTCATGCCCTCCTGAACCAGTGCTATAAAACTACTCACCATCTTCTCTTGGGGAGGGAGCGTGCCTTGCTCAGTTGCTCAGCTGTGTCGGACTCTTTACGAGCCCATTGACTGTAGCCCACCAGGCTCCTCTGTCCGTGGGATTTCCCAGGAAAAAAATACTAGAGTGGGGTGCCATTTCCTTCTCCAGGGCAAGGCAGGGTAATGGAAACACGGTTTTTCAAGGCAGGAGCCCTCTGTGACCCCCTTTGCCTGGCAAAGTAATGAAACTATTAGGGCTANCAGTTGCTCAGCTGTGTCGGACTCTTTATGAGCCCATTGACTGTAGCCCACCAGGCTCCTCTGTCCATGGGATTTCCCAGGAAAAAAAATACTAGAGTGGGGTGCCATTTCCTTCTCCAGGGCAAGGCAGGGTAATGGAAACACAGTTTTTCAAGGCAGGAGCCCTCTGTGACCCCCTTTGCCTGGCAAAGTAACGAAACTATTAGGGCTGCCATATGCCTGTCCTTCAGGATGACTTCAAGGGACAGAGGTCACCCACCAGCCACACAGGAGGCTGACTTCAGGAAGAGAGAAACGCATACTTTGCTTACACTGGCCCATTTTGGGGTTTTCTCTTCTAAGCTTGTGTGCGCTATGGCTGAGTCATTTCAGTTGTGTCCAACTCTTTGCGATGCTACAGACTGAAGCCCACTAGGCTCCTCTGTCCATGGGATTTTTCAGGCAAAGAATACTGGAGTGGGTTGCCATGTCCTCCTCAAGGGTACCTTCCCAAGCCAGGGATTGAACCCGTGTCTCCTGCAGCTTCTACACTGTAGGCGGATTCTTTACCGCTGAGCCTTCATGGAAGGCCTCTCTTACAAGCATACTTTATCTCGACTATTACACTGATGAATAATAGCTTCTGTTCCATGGGCACTGTTCTCAGAAATGGCTGGCATCCAGGGAAATGTCAGTCTGAAAAAATATACTATTAAAATTTTTTTGTTTAAACATGTTAAGAGTTTCATACAAATACCTGAGGCAGATTTGGTAATTCAGGAAAATAAAATATGGCAAAGTTCAAAAAGGCTCTCTATAAAAACAGCTCTTTTTTCCTTACAAAAATCCCACTCTACTAACCTTGCCCTGAATTACTGGCATGCTGAACCGCAGGAATTCATACTCTACACATACTCTTAGCTGAAAGAATGAGTTCTAACCATAGATCTAAAACAACAAGGTAAAATTAAGAATTTAATGTCCCATAAAGACTTAAGATTCTTGGAAATGTTCAAAGGAGATGTTTTAAACATGAGATTATTACTTTTTAAATATAGGGTTTTGATTTCATGACTAAGTCGTTATGATTTAACAATATGATTCACTGAATTATTTCTAAAGAATAATAAAAAAAGTATAGCTCTTAAAAATAAGAGGTATACTTTATCTCGTTTCAATGCTCTGGCCAAAGGACTGTTATTGCTGAAAAATGTTAACACGTAGGTAAAATCCTAAGCATAATAGACACATATTCACACACACATATTTCTAAACTCAGCCACACCCACAGAAAGTCACAGACTAGAAAGGACTATCAGTCTAAAACTTGTTTTTCTAGGCAAAGAAATATGAGAAATTTTTAGTGCTAGAACAGGAAATATTTTGGCAAACTACCAACACTACTTTGAACTCACAACTGATGATCATAACAATGGCCATCTCTCAGTTCAGTTCAGTTCAGTCACTCAGTCGTGTCCAACTCTTTGCGATGCCATGAATCGCAGCACGCCAGGCCTCCCTGTCCATCACCAACTCCCAGAGTTCACTCAGACTCACGTCCATCGAGTCAGNGGAGCCTAGATTTGTTCTCCATCTACACAAAATTCTGGCATTGCTAGCAATCTAATTGAACCAATACACCTTGGTGATTTCTCAAAATTACCTATTTATGTTGTGTTTTCAAGAAATATCTTATTTCCATATTCATCTTTCCTGACTTGCAGTAGGCACTGAAAATATTATGCAGTCCAGCAAAGAAATTTTCCATTTCCTTAAGTTCAAACACTAGATTCTTCTTGGATGAAAATTTTAGCCATCTGTTAGCACTGTGCTTTCTTGTAAAGAATATACCCTTTTATACCTGTACCCTGGAAAATTCTTGCTTTAATTTCTTGCCTCTATTGCAAGAGAAAAAATAAACAACACTGAGTTTATGTTTCCTTTCTAAATGCCTCATAGGGCTGGATTACTATAGCTCTAATTTTAAAATTTACTTATTTTCATTCTGTAGATCACCGCAGAATAGATTTATGATAAAAACTGCTTCACTAACTGATGCAAATAAATAATTTTAGGATGCTAAGCATAAATATTTTTAGATTGCTAAATGCTTTTTCATTTTAAAAATAAATTGTTATAACTGCCTAGCATAATTAACCTAAATGTTTCTAGTTTTTCTTAAACATTTCATTGAAATACATAATATTCAATGGATTTTCCTCTTTTTATCCTCACTTCAGGGCTGTCTATAAATTATTATTCCCTTCTCCAGGGGATCTTCCTGACCCAGGGATCAAAACTGGGTCTCCTGCATTGTACTGCAGGCAGATTCTTTACCATCTGAACCACCAGGGAAGCCCCATAAATTAACCAAAGGGAAATGCGATTTAGCGGAACTTAAAGAGCTTTCTATTACCTCCTGAAACCATTTAGTCAAATAATCAGAAAGGTTGTTCCAGTCTTATAAATTTGTTCCCACTTATCTTTGTTGTTCGGTCACTAGGTTGTGGTCAACTCTTTGTGACCTTGTGGACTGCAGCAAGCCAGGCCTCTTTTGTTCTTCACTACCTCCCGGAGTTTGCTCAAATTCACCTCCACTGAGTCAGTGGCACTATCTAACTGTCTCACGCTCTGCCACCTGCTTCTTGTTTTGCCTTCAATCTTTCCCAGCATCAGGGTCTTTTCCAATGAGTTGGCTCTTCACATGAGATAGCTGAAGTATTGGACTTACATAGCATCCCTTAAAGAATGTGTAATTACTGATATAAACAACATGCTTGATAAGGAACATCTTTATAATAAGGATGCACCAAGAATAATTTTATGAGATGATGGAAAGAAATTTTGGTCACAAAGTAGATATTCTCTGGAGATGTTACTGAATCACTGATGTTAAGACTTTTGATCTGATTCACTTTTGTTAGATACTGGCTCTCAAACATCTACATGTGAAACAAAGCACCAGTGATCTCTCCAGAGAATCTGACTTCTCCTCTGTGAATNTGTGTAATTACTGATATAAACAACATGCTTGATATAGAACAGCTTTATAATAAGGATGCACCAAGAATAATTTTATGAGATGATGGAAAGAAATTTTGGTCACAAAGAAGATATTCTCTGGAGATGTTACTGAATCACTGAAGTTAAGACTTTTGATCTGATTCACTTTTGTTAGATACTGGCTCTCAAACATCTACATGTGAAACAAAGCACCAATGATCTCTCCAGAGAATCTGACTTCTCCTCTGTGAATGTCATCAAATGAAACCCACACAACATGGTCTGGTTGGCTCCAGAGACCAGTGACTGCTCCCCAACTAAATTTCTACGTCACTATTCAGCCTGACCCTCCACATCTGCCTCAGCCCATTGATCACATCCTCCTGTCACTCGGGCTTCCCTGAGACAAAACTAATCAAATGAGTCATCTAGGGAGTCCTGAGTCCTGTATTTTGTTTTTTACTTTGGTTGTGTGATTCCTAAACTCTAGAGATGGCTTTCTTGCTGTCTTTCATACCCTTTTCTGGAGTGGTTATCGCTACAGGGCTCACAGACCACACTTAGAGCCTTGGTTTTAGGAAGGTTGAATTTTAAGTTGGTTGGCAGTCTAACCAGAGTTCATTTTATTATTATGCTTATATAACTCACAGAAATATTATTCGTGTATATACACACACACACACATACACATATACACACACACACACACAGATGTGTGTATGTGCTTAGTTGTGTCCCACTCTTTGTGACCCCAAGGATTATAGGCCACTAGGCTCCTCAATGGCGTCCCACTCTAGTACTCTTGCCTGGAAAATCCCATGGGCGGAGGAGCCTGGTGGGCTGCAGTCCATGCGGTCGCTAAGAGTCGGACATGACTGAGCGACTTCTCTTTCACTTTTCACTTTCATGCATTGGAGAAGGAAATGGCAACCCACTCCAGTGTTCTTGCCTGGAGAATACCAGGGACGGGGGAGCCTGGTGGGCTGCCGTCTATGGGGTCGCACAGAGTCGGACACGACTGAAGCGACTTAGCAGCAGCAGCAGCAGCAGCAGCAGGCTCCTCTGACCATGGAATTTTCTAAACAACAGGAATACTGGCTTGCATTGCCATTCTCTTTTCAAGGGTATATTCCTGACTCACAGATTGAACCCAAATTTCTTATATCCACTACATTGGCAGGCGGGTTTTTTATCAACACACCACCTAGGAACCCCATGTGTGTGTGGACAGCACTCTCCCTGAAGCGCTGCACAGTTCATGGGGTCACAAATAGTTGGACACGATTGAGTGGCTGAACTAAACTGAAGTATGCATATATATATATATATATATATGCATATGAAGTATCATGTTATTTTTTAAAAAGCTAAAAAATTCCATACTCTCTTTTTTGGCATTCATTGAAATGTCAATTCTTCTGGAATGACCCACTGAAAATTGAGGGGGAAAATGCTCCTTTTTTTGTACTTTGTGGTATATTACTTTTGTATACATACTGTAGTATAATTTTGTAGTATACATGAAAAGCAAGATGAGTTTATGTTGGCATCAACAATAGAAAATGGCAACACTGTTTCCATACATTATTTCTGGAAAAGTTCAGGACTCTCTAAGCATGAGCATTGTTGGAACACAGCGAAGATGGTACATTTGACATTTTCCACTGTCACCAGAAAACAATGCTTCTGATTAGAGAATTTAGCTATATGCAAATTTAGCTATAGGCATCTAGGACTTTAGCTAGTGGGATCTATTTTTTAAAAGGCTTGGCTCTTGAGCAGAAAATGCAATTAAATTCAAGCTGTGTGCTTCATGTCCCTTTTATCCTTAGTCAGATAAAGAGATAAGAATTATGTACAATCAAGTCCATGCTAGAGAAGTCTTCAAGAAAACACCACGGTTTAAATAAGTCACCAAGAAGAGATTCCTAAAATTCCAAACAATGTTTACATTTGAGAAAAGCTTCGTGGATACAATTACACAGAGTGCATTTGGACAGCGACCATGGCACCAGGCAAGACTGTTTTCACATGTAGAGTACTCACCAAAGCTGACAAATGACCCAGAGAGTCAGAATCCCTGACTACCCTGCAAACTTAATAAACATGGGCCAAAGGAAAGGGAAGCAAGGCCGTAAGAGCCTTGCTGTTGTTCAGTCCCTCAGTCGTGTCTGACTCTTTGTGGCCCCGTGGACTGCAGCACGCAAGGCTTCCCTGTCCTTCACTATCTCCCGGAGTCTACTTAAATTCGTGTCCATTGAGTCAGTGATGCCATCCAACTGTCTCATCCCTTGTCGCCCCCTTCTCCTCCCACCCTCAATCTTTCCTAGCATCAGGGTCTTTTCCAATGAGTCAGCTCTTTCCATCAGGTGGCCAAAGGATTGGAGCTTCAGATTCAGCATCAGTCCTTCCGGTGAATATTCAGGGTTGATTGCCTTTAGGATTGAGGTGTTTGGTCTTCTTGCAGTCAAGAGTGTTCTCTACTTTCTTTGATACTCAAACAGGCATCTCTTGTGTTTCCTACCTTGGCAGGCAGATTCTTTATCACTAGCACCACCTGGGAAGCCTGTATATAATCCCTAAAATCAAATTCTGTTCCTCGTGATAGACGTGGCTGTTTTTCTCTCTGTCCGGCGTCCTGATGATTCTGTTTTCCATCTCTTTCTCCCTGGCAGTACTGAGCGTACCCTAAGTTATTCAGTATTCTAAATCTACCTTCAGCTCTTCAACTTACAACAACAACAAATTAAGTCTTACAGATATGCGTGACAACGTCTCAGCTTTGAAGAATTAATTGTACAAGATTTTCCTAATTTCCTCAGATTACAACAAACTAACATTAATAAAAAGTGAGGAATTATGAATTTTGCAATCTTCTTAAATAAAATACACGTTAGAGCAGCTCTGGTTACCATTTTAGGCTNTTTCCTCAGATTACAACAAACTAACATTAATAAAAAGTGAGGAATTATGAATTTTGCAATCTTCTTAAATAAAATACACGTTAGAGCAGCTCTGGTTACCATTTTAGGCTTGATTACAGATTAAGGTTTTTTCCACCCCTGACTTTCTGTTTTAAAAGTAAAATCACACATTCTGGGACATTTTGCACACTGAATTCATTTGGGTTTTAGCTTTGTACCTTTTAGACACTCGAGATGCTCAATGAAGCCACAAAGTATGGTTCTTGCTGTGTACTATTATTTCCAATGCCATATAAAATGTTTTTTTCAGGAGAATATTAGGATGTGGAAGGAAAAAGTCTCCATTTTTGTATCCCATTAGACGGTTTTCTGCCTTTTTAAGACGCTGATCATACGGAATGGCCCATTATCCATCTTTCAGGTTCTTAGAATCTGTCTCAAAGGCTTTTTGTTAATGACTGCAGTCAGCCTTAAGAGCTGTATCCTTGCTCCTGACACATGTCCACGATGACTTACCCACTATTATTTTTATTTTTATGTTCTTGGAGTGGAGGCAGCGATCGAATCTGCCTACTTGCTACATCTATCCCTCCTTATATTTAATTCCAATACTCTCTTACTACAGTCCCTTGGCACCCATCTTTTTCCACTCTAGAAAAACTTTTGCAGTGTTAGAAGAAAGGGTCATGAGATTTACCAGGCTACAGGGCAGCCCTGTGAACTTCTCCATCATGACACAGGTAACCATTTCTTTTTCTATGGTGCCCATACTGTGACCAAGACCATCCTGATTCTGCACTTCCCATTTGTGCAAAGTCCTCCATCCATAATACGCCACTCTTTTTTCTCTTCCCACAAGCCAAATCCTTACTTAGAACACGGCTTCTGTCCCCTTGTACATTTCTTGAGTGTTAGGCGTCCAGCATGCATACTTTCATTCACTCTGAAATACTACAGACTGAAAACAAATATCAGACAAAAGTATCCAAAACATATGTAAGAATAAGGTAGACAAGCCAAGAGAAAAATGGGCACAATATATAAACCAGAAATTTACAGAAGAAAAGAAATCTGACCAATAAACATTTGTTGTTGTTGTTTAGTCACGAAGTCAAGTCCGACTCTTTGCGACCCCACGGACTGTAACCCAGCAGGCTCCTCTGTCCACAGGATTTCCAAGGCACGGATGCTGGAGTAGGTTGCAATTTCCTTCTCCAGGGGATCTTCCTGACTCAGGGACTGAGCCCACATCTCCTGCACTGGCAGGTGGATTACTCTGAGCCACCAAGTTCAGTTCAGTCACTCAGTCGTGTCCAACTCTTGGCGANGAGGCAGGAGGTTTAAATCCAAAACTTGAGAACACCAGAAAACTCCTGACTCCAGGGAACATTAACTGACAAGAGCTCATCCAAAACCCTCCATACCCAGAGCCCAGATTACTGTACCCAGCAAGGATCTCATTCAAATATGAAGGAGAAATCAAAAGCTTTACAGACAAACAAAAGCTCAGAGAATTCAGTACCACCAAACCAGCTCTTCAATAAATGCTAAAGGATCTTCTCTAGACAGGAAAGAGAGAGAAGATTTATAATCTCAAACCCAAAACAACAAAGTAAATGGCAACAGGATCATACTTATCAGTAATTACCTTAAGTGTAAATGGGTTGAATGCCCCAACCAAAAGACAAAGCCTGGCTGAATGGATACAAAAACAAGACCTCTATATATGTTGTCTACAAGAGACCCACCTCAAAACAAGAGACACATACAGACTGAAAGTGAAGAGCTGGAAAAAGATATTTCATGCAAATGGAAACCAAAAGAAAGCAGGAGTAGCAATACTCATATCCGATAAAATAGACTTTGAATTAAAGGCTGTGAAAAGAGACAAAGAAGGACACTACATAGTGATCAAAGGATCAATCCAAGAAGAAGATATAACAATTATAAGTATATATGCATCCAACATAGGAGCACCACAGAATGTAAAGGAGCACCACAGAATGTAAGGCAAATGCTAACAAGTATGAAAGGGGAAATTAACAGCAACAGAATAATAGTGGGAGACTTTAATACCCCACTCACATCTACGGATAGATCAACTAAACAGAAAATTAGCAAGGAAACACAAACTTTAAATGATACAATGGACTAGTTAGACCTAATTGATATCTACAGGACAATTCACCCTAAAACAATGAATTTCACCTTTTTCTGAAGTGCACACAGAACATTCTCTAGGATAGATCACATCCTGGGCCATAAATCTAGCCTTGGTAAATTCAAAAAAATTGAAATCATCTCAAGCATCTTTTCTGATCACGCAAAGGTCTGTCTAGTCAAGGCTATGGTTTTTCCAGTAGTCATGTATGGATGTGAGAGTTGGACTGTGAAGAAAGCTGAGCGCTGAAGAATTGATGCTTTTGAACTGTGGTGTTGGAGAAGACTCTTGAGAGTCCCTTGGACTGCAATGAGATCCAGCCAGTCCATTCTAAAGGAGATCAGTCCTGGGTGTTCTTTGAAAGGACTGACGCTAAAACTGAAACTCCAGTACTTTGGCCACATGCAAAGTGTTGACTCATTGGAAAAGACTGATGCTGGGAGGGACTGGGGGCAGGAGGGAGAAGGGGATGACAGAGGATGAGATGGCTGGATGGCATCACCAACCCAATGGACGTGAGTTTGGGTGAAATCCATGAGTTGGTGATGGACAGGGAGGCCTGGCGTGCTGCAATTCACAGGGTCACAAAGAGTCGGACACAACTGAGCGACTGAACTGAACTGAACAGGAAAAAAACTATTAAAAATACAAACATATGGAGGCTAAACAACATACTTCTGAATAACCAACAAATCACAGAAGAAGAAAAAAANCAGAGTCATAGGCTGGTATGTTTAAAGTCTGAAAGGATACAGACTGAACGCAGAATAGTGTCATCTTAGAGATGCTAGAGAGGAGGCCAAAATCAGACCTGGTCATCAAAAAAGACCCTGCTATTTTAACAGTTTTTAAAAGAATAAAATTATTTCTGATGTAACTTGAATTTTCTAAATTCAAGAAGCATTCAGATCGTGAGTCAGACGATCTTTATTTCTAAAGTTTTATAGAAGCCCTTCATTTTACCAGTGAAACACATAGAAAAAAATTTCAGCATCTAGTCATAGATGATAATTCACTATCAGGGCATGTCATATGCTTATAGGATTTTTTCTAATTAATTTATCTTTTACATGACCTTACCTTTGTATCCATTCACTGGTTCTAGTTTCAGGGGGTATGTTTGTGGATATCTATGCGTGCACGTGGAATACAAGGAATCCATACAAATAGATTTTAAGTCTATACTTTGAAACTCTCTAATATGCAAACCAATCAGCAATGCACAAATTTGATTATACAAGTTAAAATGGGGCAAGTGATAAAAATGTATGAACTGCAGAGTATAAATTATTTGTACAATGTGCACTTTATAGTATATAATATACTTAACAAATATTAGGCTAGATAGAATATGATTTCATCAGTACTAGTATGAGATTCCTCATTTTTTAAAGTATGGTTTTATACCATCCCAAAAGAATAGTAATATAAAAAATATTCTCAGTTCATTAATTCAGTATTTTTCAACAGACTGTCAAAGAAATCATCTGTTTAATGTTTGATGTGCCTTTTATTTGAAGTCTAATGTCTTGGCAAAAGGATAGAATTGATGATCTAATATATTTAGTTTCATCCTTAATTTCTATCATTTATGATTTATGTAGGGACCATTTGCTTATACTACTATATGATTATTGAAAACAATTTAGCTAAGCACCTCTAAATGTGCATATTTTAAAAGATAAGTCTGTTCTCTTAATAAAACTTTAAAAATTCTAAAAATGTATTCCAACAAAACAGCAACCATGATTCATCACCTTTATTAACAGTTTCTTTCAATTCAATAATATTGTGATTTCATTTCACATATATTTACTTAACATAAAACAGCCTACAACTAACTGTATCAGTATACCAAAGATCAGTCAACTAGTAATTAATTTGGGATAATACATCAAGAATTATAAATAATGAACTTGCCAAATTTCTTAGCAGATGACAAGGCTTAAACAACTCATAATTACAGACCTCAGCCATTTGTCTTAACCAGGATAAATGTCTCTGCATTAAGATTTGCCGAACAAATTTCAACTAAGCAGTTCTTAACAATGTGAACAATGTGATGCAACTTTTTAAATTCAGCCAAAGTATATGTCCTTGGATTCTGTTTCTATAGGCCCCCATTGTTGTGTCATCTTTTTTAAAATTTATTTTTAAGACTGTGCTTCCTTAATGCTTGATGGCATTTTAAAGTCAATAATTAAAAAAAAAATAACACCCATAACTAACCTTGGATGGTAATCTTTTCACAACATACACATGTAACAAATCATCACATTGTAAACTTAGATTTAAACAATGTTCTTTGTCAATTATCTCTCAGTAAAGCTGAAGGAGAAACCAAAAAAACAGCACCTAAAAATACTGGCGTACTTCAGGGTTAGAACATAAAGTCTCACATGTAAATCTTATCCCCTGCCTACACTCTCAGTACATCTCAGTCCAGTTATTAGTGAGAATTCATAGTATATAAAAACAGAGCACTTATAACAGGAAGGAAAAATATGTCCCATGATTTTCCACGAGCTCAGTGAGCGAAAGTCACTCAGTCGTGTCCAGCTCTTTGCGACCCAATGAACTGTAGCCCGCCAGGCTCCTCTATCCACAGGATTCTCCAGGCGAGAACACTGGAGCGGGTTGCCATTCCCTTCTGCAGGGGATCTTCCATACCCAGGGATCGAGCCTGGGTCTTCTGCTCTTCAGGCAGATTCTTTACCTTCTGAGCCACCAGAGAAGCCTTCCATGAGCTCAGGGGGGATATAAAAGAGTAATGTTCACATGTACTAACACTGCGACTCATGGGGTCGCAAAGAGTCGGATGCGACTGAGCGACTGAACCGAACTGAACATGAAATAATAATCTGTGTTTTCTCATAACTCCTTTTCCTAGGATGCTGACTTTGAAGATGTCTATCCGTAAACTGTCTGAAGACTTGTGTTTGGTAAAATACTGTGTTTCCCCAAATCCCTAAGTGTGTGCTTTGCCATTTGACTGGAGCCGGTGAAGGAGTTCCTGAGACGGGCTACCCGGTCACAGAGAGGCATTCATCTGCACCAAATAAACAGGACAAGGGTCGAGTTCATCAGAATGGCCATCACCCAGCTTCTTAATAACTTCATATATATTAACATTCAGGGAACATACATTATCAATATGACTATTCAATTGGGCAACCAGAGGGTCAAGATTTTAATACCAGGGATAAGATGGCTTATGCACATCATCACTCTATAACTCTTGGTCACCATCCAGTTAAAGAATTTGAGAACTCAAATTATTCTGCTCAGGCAGATTCTTTACCTTCTGAGCCACCAGAGAAACCCTCCATGAGCTCAAGCAGCAGATGGCAAAACAGCTCAAAACAGCAAGGTCACAATTCCAGAGGACTTAGGAATTGTTGTGCTGTTGGACAGTGACTATTAGGCTTGTTAGGAAGGAAAGAGAACCTAGCATTTATGCAGTACATCTCAAGCAGCTCGTAGAGGAATATATAATAAATACAGAACTCATATGCCTGCATGACAAATATTCAACTCTGATGAAAGTAAACAAAAAGAATGTCAATGGGTAATATTATAGTGGGCTTCTCTTTTGTAAAAAGAGGGAAAGAGCCATTGAAACTAGCACCAGACTTTAAAATATCAAAATGAAAGGGAAAGTGGCTCAGTCATGTCCAACTCTTTGGGACCTCATGGACTATACCATGGAATTAGTCCATGGAATTTTCTAAGCCAGAATACTAGAGCAGGTAGCCTTTCCTTTCTCCAGGGAATATTCCCAACCCAGAGATCAAACCCAGGTCTCCCACACTGCAGGTGGGGAGAATTTTTAAAGTTTTTACCAGCTGAGCCACAAGGGAAGCCCTAAAAATACTGGAGTGGGTAGCCTATCCCTTCTCCAGTGGATCTTTCCAACCGAGGAATCAAATCGGGGTCTCCTGCATTGCAGGTGGATTCTTTAGCAACTGAGCTATGAGGGAAGCCCTTAAAATATCAAGCTATGCAGTAAATACATTTAAAATATCTTTTGTTCTCTAGCAGCATTTTTCTCTTTTGATTTGGCTCTTTGTTTATTTGTTTTGGACAACTGCCATTGGGTTTGCTATCCTTTTCCTCAAAGGATTAAACCTCTGTACAAGCCAGTCCTTGCCAATATCACCGTCTCACCCATCTGTCCACAGCTTCATGGAGACTGAAATCTATATAGTATTGATCAATTTGGAATACGATTGAAAGGCATGCGTCTTCCACATGAAACAGTATAGACTACAGATAAATGAACAAATAGGTTGATTTCAGGAAATCTCATAAACATATGTATAAATAGAGATGACCGTAGGTGCTTACACTTGGCAAACTACATGTGACCTGTAGGATAACTGTTACCCTGAAAAGGTGCCCTGGATGTTAGGCTAGCTGACTTGGGTGAAAAGTACCACTCACGGTGCTTGGCCCAATGCAGGCACTATATAAATGCTAAGTCCTCTTGCCTTACTAACAAGCCTAACAGTCACTGTCTAACAACACAACAATTCATAAGTCGTCTTGAATCATGACCTTGCTCTGTTTTGAGCTGTTTTGCCATCTGCTGCCTTTGATTCCAGGCTGTCTGCCTTCAAGACTTTCTCCAGGTTCCGTTTCCAGTGGTCCAGGACACTCTCGACCCTTCTGTAGATGTCTCAGTGGAATATGCTTTTCCCCACCAACTGTCCCTTTCCTTTGTCCATTTTCCAGGCCACTGCTGGCTGCTTTCTGGGGCTGCCTTTCTTTTAAGCCTTTGCAAACTAATCTCAGACAGCTGCGAGCTAATGAACCCTGAGCCTTCAGGATACTCCTCTTAGGTTAAAAGGGGGTGTGGTCAGAACAAGAGCCTAAGAAGATGGCAGATGTGTTATCCATTATTTTGACTCAACTTCTGTTCACTCTGGCTTCATTTTACAGAGTTTGTAAAATTCAGTTCACCACCAACAAAAATGAACACAAGGCCCTCCTATTAAACTGATGAAGAAAAGTAAACACTTTTGTTTCAGAAACTTCTTTGAAATTTGAGCATTTGATCAAAATCTGTTGATGCCTAAATGATTTTTTCTTATGAATTAAATTGATGCTTTTGAATTGTGGTGTTGGAGAAGACTCTTGAGAGTCCCTTGGACTGCAAGGAGATCCAACCAGTCCATTCTAAAGGAGATCAACCCTGGGATTTCTTTGGAAGGAATGATGCTGAAGCTGAAGCTCCAATACTTTGGCCACCTCATGCGAAGAGTTGACTCATTGGAAAAGACTCTCATGCTGGGAGGGATTGGGGGCAGGAGGAGAAGGGGACGACAGAGGATGAGATGGCTGGATGGCATCACGGACTCGATGGACGTGAGTCTGAGTGAACTCCGAGAGATGGTGATGGACAGGGAGGCCTGGTGTGCTGTGATTCATGGGGTCGCGAAGAGTTGGACACGACTGAGCAACTGAACTAAACTGAACATAGTTTATGCTGTACTTTGGTCTACACGTTTTCTTTTTAAAACACTCAATGGAAAATCCTGTTTGGCAATCTATTTCTTGAAATATAGGACTACTATATGTGTAGGCTAACCAAAAATAATTAAGTACAGAATTGGGAGCTCTAGCACCTAAAGCTGGAGAAAGCAATGGCACCCCACTCCAGTATTCTTGCCTGGAAAATCCCATGGACGGAGGAGTCTGGTGGGCTGCAGTCCATGGGGTCCACTAAGAGTTGGACACGACTGAGCGACTTCACTTTCACTTTTCACTTTTATGCATTGGAGAAGGAAGTGGCAACCCACTCCAGTGTTCTTGCCTGGAGAACCCCAGGGACACGGAAGCCTGGTGGGCTGCCGTCCATGGGGTCGCACAGAGTCGGACGCGACTGAAGCGACTTAGCAGCAGCAGCACCTAAAACAAGTCAGCTCTTATTAAGGAAATCAATTAATAAGCAAAAGTGAATTTTCAAAAAATACAATGCTATCCATCTCTGGTTCTGTGTTAATACACTCCTAGTGCCTGTCGATGCTAACACAATGCCTGATATGTTTTGTTTTGTTTTAGGAATAGATTTGTTTTTTATTGCAGAACACACATATCAGTGTGTTCTGAAGTGTACGGTGCTGCACATACAACAACAAATCATTTTGGGGGTAAAAGCTATAAAAAAATAGAACTGGAACTGTTTCAGCTATGCATTCTCAACTTGAGGCATGCTGGCAAAGGATAGTAGGTGCTTGATAAACATTTGCTGAATCAATGAATGAGTGAATAAATGAATGTCAGATCTTCTTACCTCCTCTCACTCATTTTTAGTGATTTCTGGCTAAGTAACTGTGGAATAGCTGTTAGTGTTTTGATTCTGATTTTCTAAGCAATTTCTTTAATCATTGAAACTCTTACCCCCATATTAAGGAATTGCCATTTAATTAAATCTAATCAAGATTCATTCGATTCTATGTCTAGCCTGTCACCCATTCTCCAAAAATGTCTTACTTAAAGTCAATGACAGTTTCAAGAAACACAGTCTGTGTGCTTGAGAGATCACAGAATGGGGGTGGCTTTCAGGGGCATATACATCCATATAACTTGTCTTTGCAAATTTCATGTTCCGAGTTTAAGGGACTTTGACTCAGAGAAGGAGAGTCTAGATTTTATCACAGATCTACATAAAACTAAAAGATGCCCTGTAGCCTTTGAGCCTCCCAAGTCCAAGGGATGTAAGAAGTGAATACAAGGACTGTCCAGCACTCCAGGCAGCTGTGGGAAGACACAGGAAGAAAAGAAGCTTCGGCTGAGTAGTTTTTCCTGCTGTTAGTCTAGGGTGANGCCTTTGAGCTTCCCAAGTCCAAGGGATGTAAGAAGTGAATACAAGGACTGTCCAGCACTCCAGGCAGCTGTGGGAAGACACAGGAAGAAAAGAAGCTTCGGCTGAGTAGTTTTTCCTGCTGTTAGTCTAGGGTGAGTGCTAAGTCACTGCAGTCGTGTCCAGGGTTTTGTGACCCTATGGACTGTAGCCCACCAAATTCTCTGTCCATGGGATTCTCTAGGCAAGAACACTGGAATGGGCTTCCATCTTCCCCATCCAGGGACAGAGCCTGGGTCTCCTGCTTTGCTGGCAGATTCTTTACCGTCTGAGCCACCAGGAAAGCCTTAGTGTGGTGGTTGGCAAACTTTTTATGTCAAGAATCAGGTGGCATGTTTTGTCTCTATGGAGCATGGTGTCTCCGCTGGAACTACAGAAATGCTGCTGTATTGTCAATGAGCAGCCACAGACCATAGGTAAACAAATGGACATAGAGTTGCAATAAAACTTTATTTGCAAAAACAGGCAGGAAGCAGGATGCGGATTACAGGCCAGTGGTTTACTGAGCCTTGCTCTGGTCAACTCAGCACTGCTTTAACTCTTTAGAAGGCCTGCGAGGACCAAGCATCTCAGCTAAGAGATGGGTTTGCTGGCAGCATCTAGACACAGTGCAGAGAATCAGAAAATATTCATTTAAATTTCATTTCCAATTCAAGTGTACATGGAGGAGACAAACAGAAGTAAACAGAACATACACTAGCATAGTAAAATATGAGGATATTGTTAGATTATGTTGTATGATCATGAATGTTTTGCCAGGACTCAAAGGAGGTAAGCTGACACTTACATAGTTACTTTCTAACTTTGTGATTTAAAAATAGTTTGCTCTATAATTCATTCATTCATTTAACTGATGACTATATATCTGGTAAAAGTGATGATTATAATCATAGTTAAATTCTATTGAGGACTCATTAGGCATGAGAATGAGAATATTTAATCTTCCTAATACCCTCTGAGATATATATATGATATTTATACTTATTTTTAAGAAGGATTTCCTGGTGGCCCAGTGGCTATGATTCTGTGCTCCCAATGCAGGGGGCCCACGTTCAATTCCTGGTCAGGGAACTAGACCCCACAAGCTGCAACTAAAGACTCCATAGGCCTGCTGCAACTAAGATCTGGTGCTGCCAAACAAGATAAGACAAAATAAATAAATATTAAAGAAAAAAGCACAGAGGTAAGTAAATGTCCTATGTCACCCACTAGGGAGATGCAAGCTCCAACTTGAAACAGAGTCCTTCCCTTATCTGGACTCGAACGCTCATAGATCCTCAAAAAATGCATAAGAAGTGGAAGTACTGGACCAAGAAAAAACACAAAAGGTATCATACTTAATCTTCATCACTATATGCTTTATTTAACAAAAGCTACAGTAAAAATATAACTCTTAAGATTGCATTTGCTATGATCATATCTTATCCCCTATCCCCCTGTTCTTTTCCCTGGCAACCATATTTTTGTTTCAACAGTGGCAGCCAACATTTATAGGCATTTATGACTTATTTTAGTATATTTAAGTTCATTTAGTATATTTATCTGAGTATCTTTAGTATGCTTTAGCATCTTTAGTATGCTTTGCTTTTATGATTCCTGCATCCCAAGCCCTAAGGGTTTGGGAGCTGAGGGGTTGGGGAGAAAAAGGGAGCGAGCAGGAAGGGAGGATTTGTCTCCAAGTCCAGGGCCCACTAAGTGAGAACGCATTTTCCTTCCCACAGTCCAGCATGGCTCAGACTAGCGATAAGTCTTCAAGGGCCAGAGAACTTTCTCCTGGAGGAGGATACCTTAGCCCCACCTGCCTGGCACCGTTTTAATAAGCAGGGCTCCTGCTATTAAATCTTGCAGCCCCAGGAAAGGTGAGAGTCAGCCCTTTCCTGGCCCACTGGTCTTGAGGGAAGAGCAGTGTTAGGGCTTTCCTAGGTACATGGTTCTTTTTCGCTCCAGGTGATTAGCTGGTGGAATTAACTGAATTGCAGAGAGAGTCAACAGAATGATGCTCCACGGCTGCCATCGCCAGCAGGGAACATCTCCTTGACTGTTGACACAGGCTCCTCTCATGGTCTGTTCATTTCTGTTTCACAGGGGTATGCAGTTTCACGTGGAAGCAACTTCGTTTCAGTGAACCTTGTACTTAAACGCTAGAGCCATATTTGCATCATATTTCCATTTTCAACCACAGAGTTTCCACGGAATCTTGGTTGAAAAAGGCAATGTGTCTAATACAAAATTGTGAACGTGACCAACCTGTAGTCAAAGGCTATGATGAGCTTACGGAGAGTTAGACAAGACATCACAGGAAGAAGAGGAAGCTTTGCTTTTGCTGGAGGTGGTTAGGATCTCATGAGCTAGCTAATTGGGAAGACAAGAGTCACACACATACACACACACAGCCTAGTGAGAAACAGTTCAAAGTAAGCACTGACTTCACGCACAAACCTTGGCGTCACAGTTCAGACAGAAGGGAGATGAATGCTGCTAGGGCAGCAGAGAAGTTACTGGAAAGGACGGCTGGAGGGTGACTCTTAGGCTGACAGGACCCTAGGAAGGAGGCATTCCAGGACCCTAGGAAGGAGGCATTCCAAGGAGAATAGAATGAAAATTCAAAGAAAAGAGAATGAACTGGTGTTCAGAAGAGTACAGGATACAATATGGCCTATGCTATTTTTTTTTTAACTTTGGTAACTATGCATATCAGAAAGGAACACCTTATAATTTTAAAAACTTACACAATAAAGGCAGAACTAAGAATTTATTTTATAAATAAAGCATGAGTTACCTATTATGTTAAAACTGTGCCTACCCTTTGACCCAGAAATTGTTTCAGGAATCTGTTTTAAGAATACTAACATATGCACAAAACACGTGTGTGTGTTTGCACATGACTGTGTGTGTATTCAACACAGACTTACTGTAGTAAAACCCTGAAAATCACTTAGAGGTCTACTGGTAGGAAAACGGTTGAAAGCATTTTATTAAATATCATGAAACATGAAGATGAAAGAAGGAAAACAGGAAAGAGAGGAAGGGAGGGAATTACATATGGAAGAATTTATTGCTTTCCTTAAATCTCTGCTTTTTTCAGCATTATTTTTATAATCTACAAATACTTAAAATGTATATATAAACATGCCAATTTCTTGGAAACCACTAGATATTTCCGATGAGTACTGTTTTGTATTAGTATGCATAATATGAAAAAAATCACTTCAATGCTCCCAGAAATTCACTTTCAAAATTCTTTCTTTAATTGTCCAATGAAACATAACTCCAGCAGCGGCCTTTCCTAATCCATTCAACAAGAACTTATCTGAACAGCTATCTTCTAGATACTAGACGGTATATATCTTCCCAAAAAAGGTATTGGAATAGAGCTACTTCACAATGCTGTGCCAGTTTCTGCTGTACATCAAAGTCAATCACCTATACACATACATATATCCCCTCTTTTTTGGATTTCCTTCCCATTTAGGTCACCATGGACCTGAGCATTGAGCACTGAGTAGGTTCCCTGTGCTGCACAGTAGGTTCTCATTAGTTATCTATTCTATACATAAGTCAATAGTGTATATTAATATATTTAAATCAAATCTCCCAGTTCATCCCATTTCCCCACTTAGTGTCCATATGTTTGTTCTCTTTGTCTGTCTCCCTCTAGTTTTTCTTTGTAAATAGGTTCTTCTGTACCAATCATGGTTGCAATTTCTATCTTTGCACTCCCTTTCTTACTAATATGCTGAATAGTATCTGCATATCTAATTTGAGCTTAAATAAGCCTGTGATCCTATCAGAATCTAATGATACCCTAAGACCTTGTTCCTTTAGAAAACATCAAGCAAACAGTTTGCAACCTCAGGACATTTTTGTAACCGAGGGCATTTATGATGCCTGAACCCAGGGGTAACCCTGGTATTTGACCAAAGACTCTCAGAACTATTCCTCTGTTGAAGCTTCTTGACTTTATCCTCTATTTAACAAAAATATGTCAAGTTTTCCTTGTCCCATAATAAAGGAATACCTTCACAGAGCAAGTACAGAACTATTCCAGATCAAAATAAACACTTCCGGTTGAATTCCATCACCCTAATTTTCTCTTCTACATGTGTTTTCATAAAAATCAATAAGCAATTCCAATAGTACCACTAAACATAAAGATTAATGCAGGGCAAACAACCCTTTGGTGCTTTTCCACTAAGTATTATAAATCTCAATTACATATTTTATGGATAATCTTTACTGTGTCTTTTTTGCAACTGTGATAAAATGCACATTCTCTAATAAATCATAGTTATAGATACATAATAATTTTCTATTTTCTATTCATTTGTAGAGTTTTCATCTAATATCACATAGAGCCACATGAAATGTGGTTTAACAACATTTAAATGTGATGAATCAATTTTTAGCAGCAGCATTAAAAAAGTTCAATTTACATTCTATTATGATCTGAATAAAAGTAATCTCCCTTCACTACATTTTATGACCCTATTTAACATCAGATGCAATAAGGGGCAAATTATAAAAATAAGAGCTTGCCAGTAGAGAAAAACATAGGAAGGAATTTTAAAGTAAAGCAAATTCTGAATTAAAACTGGGATACTGGACTGTGCAGATGGAGTCAATTCCCTATCAATCCTCTTGCAGCAAAATACAGGGGTAGTTCCAGGCACAGACCATGACCAGGGATGAAAATAACCTCTGATGTTGTTTCTCATCAATTCTGAATAAAATTGATTTATGACTCACATAAAGAGCTAAGTCTGTATCTCATAGCCAATGCTACCCAAAGTCAAAAGAGGAAGAAAATACCACAAAAGTTAGTAACAGCTAAAATATATCTCCCCTTGGAGAAAATCACCAATCCCAATTTTCAATGCCCATAATAGCTTTCTTCAGAAGTGACTTTGGAGCATCTGTATAAGAATCTGGTAGGCTGCAAGTCCACTCTCACTTCTTCATTTTCTTGAAAGGCTCAATTAATTTATCATTGCCAGAAAAAAATTTACAAAGATTGTAAGTCATCACTTTAATTCTTTATTCACACCCAAGACTCACATTTTGACTTCTGTGATGTTAGTGATCCATGGTTTTTCTACCTAATATTTTAAGGAGGGCTTTTTTATTTGAAGAAAATCTTTACTGCTTAATTTTTTTTATGACGAGGATGAGTAAATTAAATATTCTTTATGTATATCTCCAATAAAGAAATTAACTAATATGCATTTTCAAAATCAAGTTAAATAAAACTGTTTGTTAACTTGTGGTATTTAGAAAACAAACAATAGCTGCAAAATAACTGAGTCATGGATATGAAACGTACAGTGTGGGGAATATAGTCAACGTGCTAACTTGCTCAGTCATGTTGACTCTTTGCGACCCCATGGACTGTAGTCCACCAGCTCCTCTGTCCATGGGATTCTCTAGGCAGGAATATTGGAGTGGGTTGCCATGCCCTCCTCCAGAGGATCTTCCCAGCCCTGGGATCGAACCCAGGTCTCCCGCATTGCAGGCAGATCCTTCACCGCCTGAGCCACCCGGGAAGCCCGATAGTCAATAACTATGTGATATCTTTGTATGGTGATATACCATACCCCCTGGTAACCATAAATTCTCTAAGTCTGTGAGTCTATTTTTGTTTTGTAAGTTCATTTGTAGAATTTTTTTTTCTAGATTCCGCATATGATATTTGCCTTTCCCTTCTGACTCATTTCACTTGGTATGTAATCTCTAGGCATACTCTCCTTTTGCTTAGATCTGCACACACAGTGAACGCAGATCAGGTACCAAGTCCCTTACACAGGGCTGGATTCAAAGGCAGAAACCAGTCCCGAGTGGCCCTCAGTTTGCAGTGGACATTATCCTCCTTCAGACTCACCCCTCTATCCTCAAGACTGCAGGAGGAGAGAAGGCAGGACATCTGGTGGATTATTACGCTGTAGGACACACCTCCTTTTCCATCACCATGAGAGACTCTACAATGGACCAGATGTCCTGACAAGCCACAGGGAACCCCAGTCACTTGTGGCCAACCTCAAAGATAAGGCAGCCAGAAAACACAAGCTTTGACCTTGGCCCACGGAGAACCAGGGCTTGGTTCCCAACTGTGGCCTGTGTGTGACTCTGGAGAAATCAATTCTTTCTCATCTCATTCTTGTCACTTATCAATTGGAGATAATGACAGCGTATGGGTTTATTTTGAGAATGAAAAACACAATGGATGGAAAAACCTTTCACCCCATGCCAGATACATAATAAGCAATCAATAAATGAGAGCAGTAATTGTCAAAGGTAATGACAGTAATTATAATAATGAAGACCGTCTGCTGGACAATTAGATGCCATAAGAACATGGAGTTTGTTATTTCCTGGCTTTATCTTTGTATACAAAGAGTAAGAAAAATAGTCCGCTATACATACACAGTCCATGTAGCGTTAAAAGCATGTATAATTTAAATGTCTTTCCTCTTAGCTATTTTCCCAATGCCTTGTTTATAGGCTGACCTCACTTATGGGCTTCCTTTATAAATTGTTTGAATCATGGTTTAGTTCATTCTGAATTTTTTAAAATTGAACTTTTTTCTTTTGTTCTTTTGAGTCTAAGACGAACAAACAAAAAATGCCTGATAGCTACTCAATTCCTAAGTGACCTCCTAGGGTGAATTTTTATCTTTAAGTGACATTCATTGTTCTGTCAAACAAAAGGTGTTTTTTTTTTTGTTTTTTACCTGGCTGTACAATGAACTGAGAGTTAAACACCACCATCTGAATAGCCTTGTATTCATCTCCTGTACCCACTTTCTTACCGTCTTTTGAAGGATCATGACAAGTAAATTACCAGTTTCATGGCTTTGGCTGTGATTTCCTTCCCACATGCTATGGATCTGTTGTTGGTTTTTGTTCTAACTGGTATATCGCATCTGTAAATGGAGATGTCCTCTCCACCAGCACTTTACTGAAGGAAAGTGATGCTAAGCTCCTACCACAAAATTAAAAATACAACTAAGCTTTACAAGGTACTTTTTGCGTTTATTTCTGAATGAAATACTGGTCTCTGAAATGTAGAAAGGTCTGGGGGAGACTAAGTTACAAGGTGAGTCTGTGAATCATGACAAGGGAGCTAGCCTTGCCNAAAAAAAAATAAAGACAAACTTCCCAACAGCTTTCAGGGAAAAAAAATAAAAAATAAAAAAAATAAATAAATGACATTATATATGAGGAAAATAATTTCTAAAATACAAGTAACTGTAGAACTGTGCATGTAAAATTTTAAATTCATGCAAAGAGAAAACATCACTATTTTTACTCTTAGCCACATAGATTCTACCACATAAGAAGCCAGAGGTCATCCAATTTAAGCAGCAGCTCAGGTCCTAAAACCAACTCTTCCTACAAGAATCAAGAGGATACAGTGGTCAGTGAAGGACTCTGAATCTCTGGAAACAACCATCATCGGTAGCGAATTAACCAGTAAGTCACCTTGAACTAAATTAGAGGTGAGGATGAAGAAATGTGCCTTCATTTTTGAAATAAACATATATTGACTTTAACTGGGATTATAAGTATAAAAGAGATAAAGAAGGCATGCTACTTTCACTTCTTAACAGTGAGTCTATTCTGACACTGGAATGCATTATTTTCATAAAATGGGACTTTTAGGAAAAAACTTTCCTTTCAAATAACAAAACAGTATACACTATGAGGGTGAAATTGGAAACCTTTAACTAGAAAGAAAGCCTTCAATAGCTTGCTCAGGACTGCACAATCAAGCCACTGTGGCTGCTGCTGCTAAATCGCTTCAGTCGTGTCCGACTCTGTGCGACCCCATAGACGGTGGCCCACCAGGCTCCCCCATCCCTGGGATTCTCCAGGCAAGAACACTGGAGTGGGTTGCCATTTCCTTCTCCAATGCATGAAAGTGAAAAGTGAAAGGGAAGTCGCTCAGTCGTGTCCGACTATTAGCGACCCCACTAGTTGTGTAGTAATCTGTGAAACTCGGTTCTGAATCCAGTCACATGGTTACCAGCTTGAGTGAATTGGTTAGAAAATAAAAATAGGAACAGAAGACCAAGACTTTCAATAAAATGGTAAGATATATTGCAGGATATTTAGGAAAATAACGTAATTTTGAGAACCTTCCTCCAGGAGTAACAAATAGATTGTCAGAAAGTTTCCTTTAGAGATTTACAGAAATAATTTGTTGTTTGCAAATCTAAAGCTAATGAATGATAATTCACTTAATGAAAGTTATATGACTCAGATATGAAGTTTAAGCCCAGCTTAGTTAGCACTGGGTAAGCATGTACTTTATATAAGAGGATGTATAACGTCGAGTGAAACACAAACACACACCAACTACACACATTTTGTGTAGATACACAGCTAAGTACACACCCAGTTAATACTATACATAAGGCCAACTAATTTATAATAAAGTTATAATCATGGTGGGAAAATTAATCCTGTGGAGAGTTAAGAGAAAACAAAGCTAGTTCTCAAATGAATGCACAAATAATTTTACCACTGGCACAAGAATCAACCAGACTTGGTGTGTACTCAAGAAGACCCACAAAAGAGTTATAAAAGCAAATTTGGAGTTTGGGTGACTAACAGGACAATGACCTATTAAATTAGTGTTATGATCATCATATGATCGTATCTTAAGAAGATAAAAGCTATATCATAAAATGCTACTGGTTATGTATTCACATATGTGCGTGTTAAGTATAAAGAAAATAATTAAGGGATAATATAGCTGTCTTCAATATCTCATGAAGAATCTTCTATCATAAGCATTAAATTTGCCTTGTACACTGCACAACTTAAAACATGAATTAATTGTAAAACTAAATATAGACAATATAACCAACATAAAATGAGTCTAATTTTGACTACCATCCTAAAAGATAATAAAATACAAATGTTTAAGTTGCACTTTGGAATTTCCCTTAAGTTTTGTTTGACATATTGAACAAATCTGTTAATTCATTCACTCAGTAAATAGAACATTTCTAGAGATGGGAATACTAGACCACCTAACCTGTCTCTTGAGAAATCTGTATGCAGGTCAGGAAGTAACAGTTANTTGGTTAGAAAATAAAAATAGGAACAGAAGACCAAGACTTTCAATAAAATGGTAAGATATATTGCAGGATATTTAGGAAAATAACGTAATTTTGAGAACCTTCCTCCAGGAGTAACAAATAGATTGTCAGAAAGTTTCCTTTAGAGGTTTACAGAAATAATTTGTTGTTTGCAAATCTAAAGCTAATGAATGATAATTCACTTAATGAAAGTTATATGACTCAGATATGAAGTTTAAGCCCAGCTTAGTTAGCACTGGGTAAGCATGTACTTTATATAAGAGGATGTATAACGTCGAGTGAAACACAAACACACACCAACTACACACATTTTGTGTAGATACACAGCTAAGTACACACCCAGTTAATACTATACATAAGGCCAACTAATTTATAATAAAGTTATAATCATGGTGGGAAAATTAATCCTGTGGAGAGTTAAGAGAAAACAAAGCTAGTTCTCAAATGAATGCACAAATAATTTTACCACTGGCACAAGAATCAACCAGACTTGGTGTGTACTCAAGAAGACCCACAAAAGAGTTATAAAAGCAAATTTGGAGTTTGGGTGACTAACAGGACAATGACCTATTAAATTAGTGTTATGATCATCATATGATCGTATCTTAAGAAGATAAAAGCTATATCATAAAATGCTACTGGTTATGTATTCACATATGTGCGTGTTAAGTATAAAGAAAATAATTAAGGGATAATATAGCTGTCTTCAATATCTCATGAAGAATCTTCTATCATAAGCATTAAATTTGCCTTGTACACTGCACAACTTAAAACATGAATTAATTGTAAAACTAAATATAGACAATATAACCAACATAAAATGAGTCTAATTTTGACTACCATCCTAAAAGATAATAAAATACAAATGTTTAAGTTGCACTTTGGAATTTCCCTTAAGTTTTGTTTGACATATTGAACAAATCTGTTAATTCATTCACTCAGTAAATAGAACATTTCTAGAGATGGGAATACCAGACCACCTAACCTGTCTCTTGAGAAATCTGTATGCAGGTCAGGAAGCAACAGTTAGAACTGGACATGGAACAACAGACTGGTTCCAATTTAACTTATATGCAGAGTACATCATGAGAAATGTTGGACTGGAAGAAACACAAGCTAGAATCAAGATTGCTGGGAGAAATATCAATAACCTCAGATATGCAGATGACACCACTCTTATGGCAGAAAGTGAAGAGGAGCTAAAAAGCCTCTTGATGAAAGTGAAAGAGGAGAGTGAAAAAGTTGGCTTAAAGCTCAACATTCAGAAAATGAAGATCA
>SJYW01023580.1:334705-344833 GCA_006410735.1 Raphicerus campestris | reverse complement strand
GGAGAAGACTCTTGAGAGTCCCTTGGACTACAAGGAGGTCCAACCAGTCCATTCTGAAGGAGATCAACCCTGGGATTTCTTTGGAAGGAATGATGCTAAAGCTGGAACTCCAGTACTTTGGCCACCTCATGCGAAGAGCTGACTCATTGGAAAAGACTCTGATGCTGGGAGGGATTGGGGGCAGGAGGAGAAGGGGAGGACCGAGGATGAGATGGCTGGATGGCATCACTGACTTGATGGCCGTGAGTCTGAGTGAACTCTGAGAGATGGTGATGGACAGGGAGGCCTGGCGTGCTGCCATTCGTGGGGTCACAAAGAGTCGGACGCGACTGAGCGACTGAACTGAACTGAACTGATGCTGTAGGTGGCACTCAGGCACTAGTGACAACAGAAGTGAATAAAACAAAAACACCTGCCCTTACGTGACTTATATTCTCAGTTACTTTTTAAAAAATGTAAAATGCACATATATTCTATTTTGATAAGTGTTATCAGAAAAAATGGGCCTCCCAGGAGTGGTAAAAACCCATCTCCTAATGCAGGAGACGTAAGAGATGCAGCTTTGATTCCTGGCTTAGGAAGATCTCCTGGAGGAGGGCATTGCAATCCACTCCAGTATTCCTGCCTGGAGAATCGCAGGACAGAGGAGCCTGATGGGCTATGGTCCGTAGAGTTGCAACAAATTGGACACAACTGAAGCAATTTAGCATGCATGCATGCATAAAGAAAAATTAAAGTATATATTTTCAAATCAACTTTTATTAAAGAAATATGTTCTTTACTAATATGTTGAGCAAAAAAAAAATGAAAAAATATCACTTGATCTTTAAGAACTAGGCATAAATGTGATTGTTTTAAAAATGTAAAATAATTCCAAATTGAACACAGAAATTTTATGAGGCTCAGCAGAGAACTATTTTAAAATAGGAATGATTAAATGTAAATGTTAGCCAAGAAAGAGAATATTAATAATTACAGATTATTTGGTACACAAGCACTCAAATAAGATAAGTTTATATAAGACTTTTCCCAAATAGTATTATTTTTTTCCTGTTTTAAAATTAAAAAATGTTTCACGTAGTATCACTACAGTTAACCTCCTGTTGCTCATAATTTACCTTAGTAACAAATTATATTCAATTAGATACAAGTTGAGAGCTTTTCATTATATTGAGGGTTATTTAAAATATAAAAAAATGAGGATAAATAATGGTATTTCCCAGGGAGGGGAACAGAGTGGCAAGGAGCCAAAGGTGGAAAAGAGACATAATTTTTCCAGAATATCCATACATATGCCTTTTGACTAATGGTCCTGTGTTACATTTTTAAAATAGATCTTTCAAAGCTAACTTTTTTAAAAGGTGAAAATTCTAGCATTAACAAAAATCACTCAGCTGGTGTGAATAAAGTCAAATTTGAAAAATATGAGCCTCACAAATTTACAATGTAAAGTTATCAGTAACAGAGTTGGTTGAATTTTTATTTACTATATAGATTTATAGGTTAAGGAAGTTGATGTTGAAAAGCTAACTTAAGAGTATATTTTCAACTCTATCAAAGGATGGATTCTTTTAAGTCATTTTAGAAGTTCCGGCTGGATTCCAAATAAAACAAAAGCAGGCAAACACACAACTGACCCAATGGACACGAATCTGAGCCAACTCTGGGAGACAGTGAAGGACAGGGAAACCTGGGGGGCTGCCGTCCATGAGGTCGCAAAGACTTCGGCACGACTTAGCGCCTCAGCAGCAACAATGGAGCACATTCTAAGGACCTCATGGAAACTGCTTTAGCAAAAACAACTCTACTGTATAATACAGAAAACTATTTCTGAATTATGAAGTCATTTGAGTTGAATTATCTGGAATGTTCTCTGTGGCGGATGTTCCAGAAATTCAGAGTGGTATCTGCCTAACCCAACAAGACCACCACACTCTAGATTGCATGGAATGGTCAGTTAAAACTAGCTTCTTTTAACCTGCCTGGTGTAAAACATGAAATAATCCACGGAGCAGAAGTTTTACACAGTATTTTTTGGTTTCTGTTCCGAGGAGTCATTCAATATTTATAAAAAGCTTTGAGCTGTGTAATAGTGATCTGAGATACAAAGGCCAATCACACTCAGATTTTTCCCATCTTTTTTTTTTTTAACCTTTTGCCCTTTAGCATTCATCGTCCTTCATGCTGTTCTGTTTTCCTGAAAAATTCCCTGCAGTCTATGCCAATTTTTTCCTCCAGACTTTAGTCTGACCACAGCCCACTCTAATCATAGAGTTGCTTTTGCTTCCATATCATGCAACCAACAGCAACTCAGCTCATGTATATAAATAAGGTTCACACCGTGTAACGGACAGAATAGTCCTTTGTAACTCCCATCTAGCTATTTAATTAACTTATATTTTAGTTCCTGTAGTTTGGGTTTCCTACTAAATCTCTAAACATATTCTCTGGTGCTGTATTTTTAAAAAAGGTCTATCTTCCACTCCACTGTCAATGTTTGAGTTTGCTCTGAAGATTAATAGTATCTTGAAACTTTAGACAATTTCAGGAGGTATTCCCACTACTTTACACCATGGTATTAAATGAACGATGAGATAAACATATGAACCATGTCCTTGAGCCTCTGTAGATTACAATGCAGACAGTAAGAAGTCAATGCTTATGCTTCATGAATGCATCCGTGCATCTATCCATTCACTGAAACTACTAATACTGTGCCTTTAAAGGAATGATTCTTTGTAGCAAAAAGAGAAAGATGTAGTACATTGAAAGGTAATACCCTAAAGTTAAGACCCTTCTCCCAGGGCTTCCCTGGTGGCTCAGAGGTTAACGCATCTGCCTGCAATGCAGGAGACCTGGGTTCGATCGCTGAGTCCGGAAGATCCCCTGGAGAAGGAAATGGCAACTCACTCTAGTATTCTTGCCTGGAGAATCCCATGGACAGAGGAGCCTGATGGGCTACAGCCCACGGGTTGCAAAGCTTTAGTCGGACATGACTGAGCGACTTCACTTTTACCTTCACCTGAATAATCATGAAAGATCACAGATGAAATGATTAGATAATTTTTGCATATTTCTCAGATGAGTGTAGTTTGAATCAGCAAAGCTGACATGCCATATAAGTAGGAATTGGGTCAAAGTTTAATATGGGCTTCCCAGGTGGCCCCATGGTAAAGAATTTGAGTGCCAATACAGGAGATGCAAGAGACAGAGGTTCAGTCCCTGGATGGAGAAGATCCCCTGGAGGAGGAAATAGCATTGCCTGGAGAATTCCATGGATAAGAGGAGTCTGGTGGACTACAGTCCATGGGGTCACAAAACAGACATGACTAAGCACAGCAGCACAAGGGTTATATAATTTTGCATTATAATGAGATTGCAAATATGACTGAATTGAAATTATAACAATTATTATCAATACTCACTAAGGCTCTATAAGGACAAAATACCTTTTCATGAACAGATACAGGCTCTGAAACCTAGCGCTTTGAAGTATAACTGAAGATAAGCGGGACCCTGCTGGGTCCCCCACATTTTGTTTGTACAAAAGCTCTAACCTCCTAGGCCGTCCTGGACTTCGAAAGAGCAAACCCAATCAGGAAAGTGAGAAAATATAGAAACACAGAAAAACAGTTTAGTAAGGCCAAATAATAGCTGAACCATAAAACAAAGTCAAGGACCTGTAGTTCCTCTTCCAGGGCGGTAGATAAAATTCTGAGCCATATCCTTGAGTTGTTTTGCAATTACTAAAATCCCACAAGGTGAAAGAAGTTAACGGCATGCTGACCACCAGCACCTAGACCCAGACTAGCTGGAACCAGAGGTAGTTACCACACCACCAGCTCCATGAGCTGGTCATGCACTCCTTGACCTTTTCCTCATCTGACCTTTAAAATCCCTTCCCTGGAACCCTTCTGGGAGTTTGGGTCCTTTTAGCATTAGCTGCCCATACTCCTTGCTGGGCTCTGAAATAAACACTGTACTTACCTTGACCACAACCCCGTGTCAGTAGACTGCCTTACTGGGTGAAGGTGAACAGACCCAAGTTTGGTTCAGTAACATAATCTCATGTTGCACTTTGTGTATGATACGTTTAACTCTTTTCAGTTTGTATTTTCAAAGACTCTTCACCATGACTGATTAAATGGTGCTACGATTCAATGTATCAGTATGTCCAGATCCTTTTAAAATCCTACTGTATTCATGTTCAAGTTATAATACTTGCAAATAATAAATTGTCCCTCCCCCCACTTCCAAAATATGGAAACAGAACCTAACACACGTGAATGCCCGCTGGTACTTGAGAAACTGTAGTGTCTCCCAATATGAAAGAAAGGTTTTTTAATTTGCATAAGAATTGAAGAGGAGAGAGTGCTTGAGTTATGGGCAGAAATCAGCAGGCTGGTGCCTGAGGCAATGAGTTATTCAAGAGCTGTCTATCAATCTTTATAAAGGTAAACACGTGGAGACTGCCAATCAATTATACAGTAGAAGAGACGAACTTAAATTGCTATGCAAGGATTTAACAAGCAGAGAAAACAAACACGTTTACCTGAAGACATTCATAGGGATATAGTTTGCAGTCACAAAACAATATGCATGGGTGTAGTCTCATAAGCACATGATTTATTGTTCTGCATTCCCAGGGCCCATCTGTCACTGTGTCTTAGCATTATTATTTATTACTTCAACAATGCTCAGCGGACACACGCTACTTTTTAGCCAGGTCTGTTGCCAGATGAAAAATAGACAACTGAGAATTGTCTGAAGACTTCACAGTCTGCACTACATGGAATGCTTCACAAAAACACAAACATATATCACCCCAATGCTTTACTTTTGCCCACAGGGATTTGGTTGAGCTACGATGCTTCTCAGAACAGGAATTCGTGGGCGAGGCAATTAGAAACAAATGATCGGGGAGTGGAAATTAATTGGCAGATATAGCCAGGCTTGGGAAATGTTATAAGAGATGCGAAATCCTTCAAGCAGATACATGCCTCTAATGAAACGTCCGAAGGACATTTTTTGCCAGAAGGACTCTGTGCTTCAGCTTCTCTCTCCTGCAGTGCATGGAGCGTGTGATCTCCACCGTAAACTTCTCAAATACAAATCAAACCATGTCACTTGTATTCCGATCCCCCATGCCTCTTAACTGACCACAGAAGTAAGTCTGAGCTCCTCACAAGGCTGCAAGGTCCTCAGAGATGCAGCTGGTCTCCCTTCCCAGGGTCCTCCCCGGCTGTTCCCTGGGCATACCATCTGCTACTCCTGACNAATGTTTTAAGAGATGCGAAATCCTTCAAGCAGATACATGCCTCTAATGAAACTTCCGAAGGACATTTTTTGCCAGAAGGACTCTGTGCTTCAGCTTCTCTCTCCTGCAGTGCATGGAGCGTGTGATCTCCGCCGTAAACTTCTCAAATAGAAATCAAACCATGTCACTTGTATTCCAATCCCCCATGCCTCTTAACTGACCACAGAAGGAAGTCTGAGCTCCTCACAAGGCTGCAGGGTCCTCAGAGATGCAGCTGGTCTCCCTTCCCAGGGTCCTCCCCGGCTGTTCCCTGGGCATACCATCTGCTACTCCTGACTATGACTACGCAGAACACCCCAAGGCTCCAGTCTGTTCCAAGGCCGTGTGTCTCAGAGCACTGCTTTCCTCTCTCTGTGAAATCCTTTACTTCCCTCCCCATGCCACCTGCCATAGCCCACACCTCCTTATCCTTCAAGACAAGACTTCAACATTCTCTTTCTTCAAGACTTTTCCGGGCAGCCCCAAACAGATTTTGACACTAATTTTTGGTGCCCTCTTTCCCCTATAAATTTTTCAGACCACTATTAGAGCATTTTCCACAAAATACTGATTTCTGACTATCTGAATTCTCACCATACAAATATTCACTATGCACATGTGCAAAAATACTTGCCCCGGTCACTGTGCAACTAGAAGAACCACTATTGTGTATTTGCATGTATGCAATGGAAACACTGTCATTGTTCAAAAATCCTGCAAAAGGTAGGGTGTGCATACGGCTCCACAGCTCTTGGGAGCTAAATCTTGTGCTGGCATTCTTTATCTCCTTAACAACTGGTGTCAAGTGCTTCACTACCTTCTCTTCCCTGTTTTCTCCCTGAAGATTAGCCTTTCCAGGGACACAGGATTTGAGTCTATCAACCCAAANTGGGAGCTAAATCTTGTGCAGGCATTCTTTATCTCCTTAACAACTGGTGTCAAGTGCTTCACTACCTTCTCTTCCCTGTTTTCTCCCTGAAGATTAGCCTTTCCAGGGACACAGGATTTGAGTCTATCGACCCAAATAAAGTATATGGGTAAATCATGTTCTAGTTTAAGCATCAGGTTACCCTTTTCTTCACAAATTTTCACTTTTGAAAAAAGCTGTACAAATATTTTAGTTGGAAATCAGTACATTGTAAACATTCACTATTAATCAGTTAAACTTAGTAGTGGACGATTTCTTTAAAAAAATTTAATTCATCAAGTAAAGACCAAGCAAGTCTAAACAAACCAATTTAAAGAAAGGGAGTCCCATCAAAAAAGTACTAGGATAAAATGGGTTCACAGGAGATTTCTACTGAATGCTTCAAGCTAAAACAGTTTCAATATTACTCAGATTATTTTAGAGCACAGAAGTACATATACACAGCATATATACACACTGAATAGCTAATATCAAGCCTGATAGAGATCAAACAAAATTTAAATAAGAAAAGTAATAACAAATATAATGAAATAGTACATTAAAACAGAACAAAACTGTGTTATGACCCAGCCAGGTGTTTTCTGGGAATGTAAGGATGGTTTGATTACTAGGAAAGCCACACTATTGTGAGTCTAGGGGAAAAATAATTGTTCAACAAAATGTAAAAGCTGTTCACGATACAACTCTCAAAAGTTGAAATTTATGTTTAATCCCTTAACATGATAAAATATTCAAACTTCAAACCCGAAAAAATACACCTTGTGCAGCTTTTTTGAGTCATGACTCAAAGAAGTTAACTCTAAAAGAAAATACTCGTGACAAGTGGGGCATCATGAATATGGATTGTGTATTGGCCTACAGTAAGAAATTACTGCTAACTGTGCCCAACGCAATATTTAGAAAAAAGATTTTATCAGTCGGCAATGCATAAGTTGTTTCTAAAGTAATCTGATTTCTCAGAGTTGTCTTAAAAAGAAATAGAACTGGACAAGTATTGATAACTACTGATGCTGAGTTATAGGTATTCGTTCCAACTATAATCTCTGCTTTCATGTAAATTTAAAAAGGTCCTTAATAAAATGTTTTAAAAAGTTAAAAATGAAGAGAGTAGTGCATTGATTGTGATTCCTCTCTTTTAAAAACAGCATACAATGTATTATGTGTTAAAAAAAAAAGCAATGAAGTTGACCCAATAAATACATCTTAAGCATCAGCTCATTAAATTCTAAAAAATGTTATACAAAATAAGGCTCTTCTCCATCACAATTACTTCCCTTGAGATGTTTATACAGCCAGTAAATGAAAAGACTCAAATCCTAATTTGAGTCAAAACTTTCATTTGTCAAACCCTAATACCCATTCTGCTGTTTCATTATACCACTGACTCTCTAAATAGCACAACTTAAAATACTTTTTGGAGATGGAAACAGCAACCCACTCCAGTATGTTTGCCTGGAGAATCCCATGGACAGTCCACGGGGTCACAAGAGTCAAACATGACCTAGCAACTAAACCATCAAAATGCTTTAGAGACAGCATCATCTATAATACTGAGATGAGATTACTGGGCTGGCCAAAAAGTTCATTTGGGATTTCCATTTAACCTCTATAAAGGTTAGTGTCATAGGAGGAAGAGATACCCCAGGATAGAAATTTCCCTCCTTTTCTTATTATTTTTTTCTTTTCCCTTTTCTTTTCTTTCTTTCTTTATTGTCTCCCAATGGCACCAATTTCATGCTACACATTCTTGTCTTACAGTCTTGGAATTCCTTTCCATTTCAAGTCTCTCTTTTTACCTCTTTACATCTTTAGTATGCCTCAGGCAAATGAGATCCTCCTGATTATCATCACACAAATTTATCACATATAACGCTTATTCTGCATTCCATAAATCAACAGGTGCCTCCTTGGGTTAGGTGGCATGATCACCCTGTAGGTGGCATGAAAGACCCTCCTCTGGCCTTCAGGCAGCTGGAGGTGGGGCCATGTAGCTGCTTCTCAGATATTCCAAGACTTTATGCCTTACACAATTGACTTCACTTTTATAATACTCTTAAATGTATCGTGTTTTCACCAATATCTGGAATTACACCCTCTTAAAAGGACTTCAATATCGATAAAATAAAGAGACGTTTTATTTGACTGAAATTAACATGAAAACATTAAATGAATTCAGTGTGCTTTTGTTTTGAGCTTACATAACATGGAAACACTCACCTTGACAATCCCCCGGATGTGCATCTTGGCAATCATCTCTGCTGTGTAGAGAAACATCAACAAAGTGTCCAGGGTAAAGGTCACGTACTGCAGAGGAGGGTAGTGTTCGAAGGTCATGGGCGTGTTCATACAGACTGAGATGACACTGATGATGGCNATTTGACTGAAATTAACATGAAAACATTAAATGAATTCAGTGTGCTTTTGTTTGAGCTTACATAACATGGAAACACTCACCTTGACAATCCCCCGGATGTGCATCTTGGCGATCATCTCTGCTGTGTAGAGAAACATCAACAGAGTGTCCAGGGTGAAGGTCACGTACTGCAGAGGAGGGTAGTGTTCGAAGGTCATGGGCGTGTTCATACAGACTGAGATGACACTGATGATGGCACAGATACGCAGCAGAGAGTGAACCCACTGTGGAGACGGCCCAGAGTTACCATCCGATGCCATGAGACATCTGAAACCTGTGCTACGAACCACCCTATCTGGAAAACGTAATACTGAGTTGGAAATATTGGGCTGGCCAAGAAGTTCATTTGGGCTTTCTCTAACATCTTACAGAAAACTCTGAACAAACTTCTTGGCCAACCCAATATTTCACCACTAGGGAGAAAAGGGGGCCTTCTCTGGGGGCTCAGATGGTAAAGAAACGCTTGCAGTGCAGAAGACATGGGTTCAGTCCCTGGGTTGGGAAGATCCCCTAGAGAAGGGAATGGCTACCCACTCCAGTATTCTTGCCTGGAGAATTCCATGGACAGAGGAGCCTGGCAGGCTACAGTCCATGGGGTTACAAAGAATTGGACATGACTAAGCAACTAACACTCGGGTTACTGAGGGAGAAAAGGAAAAACAAAACTAACATATTAAATACTGATAATGTGCTAAATACTTTCAATATATTTTACATCATTTAATTCTCAAAGGAGCCTGATTTCCACATGGAAGCAGTGAGACTCAGGAAGGTTAAGGAGCTTGTCTGTGGCCCTGTGCTGGGGGCCAGCGTGAGGAACTCCGCCCACGGCAAAGGTCGTGAGGAAAGAAGCTTGGCATACGCAAAGGCGTGATCAAGCCTCAGGAAACCCCCTGCTCCCAAGCATCTATCCCCAAAACCAGAGTACTTTATGGGGGCTCTCCCCCATAACCATTTCTCTCGGAGGAGGAGTNGGAACTCCGCCCACGGCAAAGGTCGTGAGGAAAGAAGCTTGGCATACACAAAGGCGTGATCAAGCCTCAGGAAACCCCCTGCTCCTAAGCATCTATCCCCAGAACCAGAGTACTTTACGGGGGCTCTCCCCCATAACCATTTCTCTCGGAGGAGGAGTTAACTTGCAGCTCCAGTTAATAAAAATTCCTGGGCGGGACAAGAGTGTTTCACCTTACAAACTCTGAAGGTTCTCTGGCCTGCCTGATCAGGTTTGTCAGGCCACATGTGATTGTTTACGACCCCCCTACACCCCAACTGTGAGAGGCATGGGATGCTTTAAACTTTCTAAATACAGACTCTTTTGAGAAGTTAGAAGATCATTAGTATAGTATTAGTGGGTTGACTAGGAATTATATTGGTGAAGGGTTTTTTCATTTGTCGTGCCAATAATTACTGCTAATTCCCTACCCTGGGTGTGACGAGGGTGTCTCAGGTCAAACCTCTCTGCTGACAGACTAGCTTGTGTGACAACCTCTC
>SJYW01023580.1:320675-334300 GCA_006410735.1 Raphicerus campestris | reverse complement strand
TTTTAAGGGAAACATTGGTGAAAAGATTTTCATTTGTTGGGCTGATGTTTACTGCTAAATCTCCATATTCCCTGCCCTTATAATGAATGTAACTAGCATATAGGAGGAATAAGTATTAACCTTTAAGCATATAGGAGAAATAAGTATTAACCTTTAAGATTAATCATGTTAACCTTAGGTTAAGTAAATTCCTTTCTTGACTGTAACTCACTACACCCTCACCCTATAGGAATGCAACTTTATTTGGAGGGTGGTGCCTGATTTAAGAAAAAAATCACCCCTGGAAAAATAAGTTGTCTGGTTAACAGACCGGTATCAGAAAGGGCCATAAAATGTCAGCAGACCTCATGGTCAGAAGATGATGTAAAAACTCATAAGACTTTTGTATAATTTTATATGAAGCACCTGACTGTGACAAGGGTCAGGCCTGCTGACCCCCACGTGACTCTGTATTCACCCCTATGTATAACAAAAGGTATAAAAACAAACCTGGAAAATAAAGAAATGGGATCAGTTTCTGGAAAGACTGATTCCCCTGTGTCGTTTCTTTCTTGCTCCCCGCTTTCCTGGCTGAATTCCCATCTGGTATGGGGGTACACACCAAGCCTACTCACCCTGTCTGGGCTTCTAAGATCGGACCAGGGAGGCCTCAGTGCCTCCTCTCCCTCGGGAGAACGGAAAGACGCCTGTGGCCTACGTAGGTGGGGATCAGTATTCCACGTAAACCAGTTATTCAGCCTCTTTTTCTCCACTAGTTTTCCTACTACACGGTTTCTAATCTCTCTCTATATTTGTAATTAAATAGCTTTTTTCTAGGATGCCTACTCCGTCCCCACCTTCGAATCACCCTGGATCCACCGGGGCTGGATCCTGGCAGTCCTGCATTTATAAAACCTCACCTCAGTGTGAACCAGGTCACACTACCCCAAAGCCTCTGACAATTACTGGGACATAAGGACACAATAGAGCCTCATTCACTGAAAATATCTAGAAAACTGATATGCTATTACTTTCATACTTTTTATGTACTGTGAGCACCTGGACTCTGAGGCCATATTTATTCTATCTTCCCTGGAATCTAGCACATGGGCTCATCCCAGTAGACNGAGCCTCATTCACTGAAAATATGTAGAAAACTGATATGCTATTACTTTCATACTTTTTATGTACTGTGAGCACCTGGACTCTGAGGCCATATTTATTCTATCTTCCCTGGAATCTAGCACATGGGCTCATCCCAGTAGACCCTAGATGCTTCTTAAAGTTAACTGATATATAACACTTCCCATACGTAGGGCTTTCACTCTATTATCTCATGCTAACATGTGTGTATGAAAATATGTTTTAAAATCTGCTCTCATCCTATACTTTCAAAAGTGAATAATAAATGAACCTTCTTTATTTTTGAGAACATGTTTCATATAAATTTAGCTCAGATATCTCTCCCCAAAATGCCAAAAAATACATTTTTGTGCAATGCTGGCAGTGCAGTTGCTGTTTGAGGTCTTTCCTTAATCCTAACATAAAGAAGGAATTAAAAAGTTAAAGATGTTTCTGTGTGTGTATACATGTGAATAAGTGTAGAACATAAATCATCCATATATCTTATTATAAAAATTAATAGCTAGGATAAAAAATATTAATGCATTTGCATCTTAAACCCTCACAATTAACTTTACTAACAAATCAGTACACAATTCCTAAACATAATTTCAATGTGTTATCTATTGACTAGCCTATATATATATACATAATGTATGCAGTCATATTAATCCTTTAATATACTCTCTGTGGGGAAAAAAAAGCTATTTCAGTTTCATAGTCAATGGGTTCTGATGCCATACAAGCTAACAACCACCTAACATGAAAAACAGAAAAGGCTGTCAGAACTTTGAGGAGACTCAGACACTNAATGTATGCAGTCATATTAATCCTTTAATATACTCTCTGTGGGAAAAAAAAAAGCTATTTCAGTTTCATAGTCAATGGGTTCTGATGCCATACAAGCTAACCACCACCTAACATGAAAAACAGAAAAGGCTGTCAGAACTTTGAGGAGACTCAGACACTTGTAGGCTGGTGAGTGGGTTATAATATTAACCTGACAGTTGTAATATTTGCATGAAGACATAATGCCACTAATTTCCACACCATATAAGTCACTGATGATTAACTTTAAAAGTTGATGTACTTTTCATGCCAATAAAGAAACACTTCCATAAATACCACGCGTAAATTAAGATCCATCTGGGCCTCCAATACAAAGGATCTAATTACACAAAACAGCCTCAAAAGATGAGTTCTTCCACAAAACCATCATGAATTTAAAGAATGAATTCTCATTAAGCGTTAATCATTCTAGTTAGTCTTCCGAGCCTACCTCTGTAAAATTACCTTCTTCAGAAGGTCTCAGAAAGTTCTGTACTGGTGGACGCTAAGAAAAAATGATGGCTTTATTTTCTATTTTGTTCAAAATTCCCTAAACACGAATGGGAAAGACCTACTACGTACTGGAAATTACACTGGGCTCTGAAGACACACCAATGGAAACAACACAGTTCTAACTCATCACTACTGAATGATATTATACCTATTTCGGTNTCTATTTCGTTCAAAATTCCCTAAACATGAATGGGAAAGACCTACTACGTATTGGAAATTACACTGGGCTCTGAAGACACACCAATGGAAACAACACAGTTCTAACTCATCACTACTGAATGATATTATACCTATTTCGGTCTAAGATGCATCACATATATATTTATACAAAAATCATTTTTTTACTTACATCTACATATAAAGTAGGATAAGTGGAAAGAGAAGAGGTTCATTCCATTGGTGGTGGGGGAGGGTCAAAGCAGGAGACTTCCAGAGTGGATGGGGGCAGGGGTGACATGGATAAGGAGGACTGAACTCGTCTGTATGTGAGTGCTAAATCGTTTCTGTTGTATCCGACTCTTTGCAGCCCTATGGACTATAGCCTGCCAGGCTCCTCTGTCCACAGGATTCTCCAGGCAAGAATACTGAAGTGGGTTGCCATGCCTTCCTCCAGGGGAACTTCCCAACCCAGGGATCGAACCTGCATCTCCTGGGAGTCTTGCACTGCAGGTGAATTCTTCACCCCTGAGCCACCTGGGTAGCCTGTCACTGGGAAAGCATCTCAGGGCAAAGGGAGCAATGCGGACTGGCTGGACACCTTGGAGGAGCAGGAAGCCGCCGATTAGTGGACAGTGTAGACGCAGGAAAGGCAGCTGCTGCACAAGTTACAGCCACAGTATAAAGGGCCTTGCATGTGATACAAACTACTGTTTAAAGATTTCAGTGTAGGTAATGGGGATGTTTCAATGATTGTTAAGCAGAGGGCGATGTGAACAGACACAGAAATGTGGAAAGAAATGTGAGCAGCTGAGAAGCGGGCTGGAGAACAGATAAGAACGGAGAGGACAGAGGGGACCAAGGCTGATCATCTTTATTATGGTCAAGGTCAAGGGAAAGACAAGCAGCGCCAGAGTGGCCGTTCATTTCCTGATTTCAGCGCCTGCTGTTGAGTTTGATAAGAGAGTGGATCCTGTGAGGGGAGATCAAGTCCGTCTTAAAGGAAATCAACCCTGAATATTCACTGGAGGGACTGATGCTGAAGCTGAAGCTCCAATGCTTTGGCCATCTGATGTGAAGATCTGACTCTCTGGAAAAGACCCTGCTGCTGGAAAGACTGAGGGCAGAAGGAGAAGGGGATGACAGAGGATGAGATGGTTGGATGGCATCACCAACTCAATAGACATGAGTTTGAGCAAACTGCGGGAGATGGTGAAGGGAAGCCTGGTGTGCTGTGGTCCATGGAGTCGCAAAGAGTCAGACGTGACTGAGCGACTGAACAACAGTTCTGCGACAGTGCCTTCAGCCCCAGCTCTGGCCGCTAGACGGTTTCCTCGTGTACAATGACACCAGGTGCAGCTGGGCTTCGCCTCAAGTTCTCATCAGCTTAATTAGACAGAGAAGGTGACAAGTTCTTCACAGACACTACCCACTATCTCATTAACCTTTACTTGCAACTCAGAAGGAGACCTTTANCACAGTTCAAAAGCATCAATTCTTCGGTGTTCAGCTCTCTTCACAGTCCAACTCTCACATCCATACATGACCACTGGAAAACCCATAGCCTTGACTAGACGGACCTTTGTTGGCAAAGTAATATCTCTGCTTTTCAATATGCTATCTAGGTTGGTCATAACTTTCCTTCCAAGGAGTAGTTCAGTTCAGTTCAGTTGCTCAGTTTGTTCATGATACACACACATTTAACAGTAGACTTTAATTCCATTGGGCTCCCCAGACAGCACAGTGGTAAAGAATTGCCTGCCAATGCAGGAGACACAAGAGGTGTGGGTTCAATCCCTGGGTCAGGAAGATCCCCTAGAGGAGGAAATGGCAACCCACTCCAGTATTCTTGTCTAGAAAATCCCATGAACAGAGGAGCCTGGCGGGCTACAGTCCATGGGGTTGCAAAGAGTCAGACACAACTGAGTACACACTCTGTTGCTGTGTTGGTTAATCTCATTGCCATCACAGTTCGAGAGGGAAATTCAGAAAACACAGTTTCAGTAGTATCCCTCTGACTTCTCTCCCCAAGCTCATTTCTTTGCAATCAGGAGAGCAGCCTTCACTGCCACCAGAAGTTTTATATTCATTCATTCTTGCATAAATGCATTCATTAAAAAAAAAAAAAAGAATCAATCATCCAAACCATTGTGTTCGGTGAGGTGGATTTAGCTCTCACAGAACATGCCTGGTTTCTTTCCTCCTGGAATTCCTGAATGCCCCATGATCCTGACATAGCAGACATGTTTCATATGTTTTCCTTGCATATTTTATTTTTAAAGATTTGTGTTTAAACACTGTTTTGTAACCAGCTTTTTTTTGTTGTTGTTGTATCTAGCAGTATCCTATGAAATCTTTCTCTGTCCATAAATTTGTAGGCACAGAAAACATTAACTGTCAATAAATACCATTTTCAAACATCCACCCTTCCTTGTCTTTGTCTCCTAAGCTCATTTACAACTATATGAATGAGGCCTTGCCAGGTAAACAGATATAAACACATCATCTAGACCAGGCAGCAATGTTGAATTTATTGTTAAGAAAGACATCAATGTGTACTTTGGGAAACAACTGTATTTGATGTCACTAATTTTTTTTTTTTTTTTTTTTTGATTTGGGCGTTACAAACCATTCTTATTTCAATATTTCTATTTCTCCCTCTTTAAAAAAAACTGGCCGCAATTTAACTGCAGAACCCAAAACAACAAACCACTCCATGTATCTACATTGGAACAAGAGTTTCCTGCCTTTCCCCATATGCCTATTGTGTGCATACTGAAATCTTCCAGGGTACTTCAGCTCATCAGAATAACAATGGGAAGAGCAATGGGGGTGCTTATTCCTGAAGCTGGAGCTGCCAACATCATGGTTTCTTAAAGTTAGACTGTTCCTCTGCCCTAATCTCCCAGGCAGAAAGAAAGAAAGAAGGAAAGTAGGAAGGAAAGAAAGAGAAGTCGTTCAGTCATGTCCAAATCTTGGTGACCGCATGGACTGTAGCCTGCCAGGCTCCTCCATCTATGAGATCTTCCAGGCCAGAATACTGGAGTGGGTTGCCATTCCCTCCTCCAGGGGATCGTCCCAACCCAGGGTTTGAACTCGGGTTTCCTGCGCTGCAGTCAGACTCTTCACCATCTGCGCCACCAGGGAAGCCCCTTCCAGGCAGAGGACATGTCCATTCAGAACAAATGAATACACAGTCATACATTCCATGCCATGGTTTTAAATCAGGGGGAAAGCCCTGCTATTTCTGTCCTGTTCTCTGTCACCCCAAATCCTTCTCTCCTGCCTCACACTTTCCTAGGACCGACTGACCCTTCCTGGAGCCTTGGGTGACCGCACCTCTCTCTGCTCAGCTGAGTGTCCTGTCTCTCCATCTCCAAGGGCTGAAATTCCTCGCCTTGTTCCTCAAGCCCAGATCTCGATGCTCAGCTCTGGGCACCAATGACGGGTGTTCTGTGCTTTCTGGATACCCTGCACCCTCCTCTTAGAGCCTTGACACCCCAGCACGCGGCCCTTCCCCTTGCTGGATGCCGGCAGCCCCGGGATTTCCTGCTCAGTGACGCTCTGCCTCTCAATCTTAACGACCAACAGTGCTTATGAGAAAGTGTTAAAGATAGAATCAGATGTAAAACTGAATAGATACTCCCTAGTCTAAATGCTTTGAAGAAAATAAAACAGTCCTCCAATACAGAGAGAGAGAGAGAGAAAGAGAAGCCTGTTGAAAAACCCATGAAAAGATGATGAAATGCTTGGAAAGTATCTGTATAGTAAAGTGCTAAGCTCATCAGCTGATTTCCTCCCCGGTTTTGCTGACCACAATGTAGAAACAGAGACCATCTAACACAGCTGTTTGCTGAGGGCTTTGATTATCATGTGTTAGGCCTGGTTCTAAGCACATCACACATGATAACATTCAGTTCTTGCAAGAACCATTTCACAGATCAAGGAACTTAGGGACAGAGCTGCACCAAGATATAAACCAAGACAAGGTGACCTAACTATTAAATTAAAAATTAAGTACATTATAAAACAGGTGAGAAGAAGAAAACTGCCTTTCAACGTGTTCTAATCACATGGCCTGGTTATTTCTAAACCCTCTTGGTATTGAGTATTGTTTGTGAAAATACTACAGACATTTTCATCTCTTAAAATTGAATCCATTGGTATTATATCGTTTATTTTATAGTTATTCCAGCCATACATTCATAAAAATGTATATATATATATTTTTTCCAGTAAGAAATCATCAGACTCCTCATCAAATTCATCTAAATGTTACTTTTAGGTTTCTGAAGTCATTATTCATTTATCCAGCCTTTTTCCTTGAAGATGAATCCTAGAAATAGTATATTATGATTTTATTACCTTTTCTCTAAATTGTGAAAAAAAAAAAAACACAGAAAAAAAGCATCTACTAACTCCTACCTGATAATCTTACATCATGCAGTAAAGAGACAGCTGTCTTCACTTCCTAAAGATGACAGATTTCTTCATTTCCTAGAGTTAGTTCCAGTCTCATAAATTCTCAACAGAATGTGCTGAGAATGTGAAGACTAGAAAATAGATCCGACTTATGATATATAGGAAAAAGAGTGTATGCTTTTCTACAGAGACTGTCTTACAGCAGAAAGGAGAGATTTAGTGAGAGAAATTCTTCTGTTATCCCCAAATCCAAAACTCAAAGTACCGTCAAGGATGTAATTCTATTCTATAATGTTCTCTGTTCCTCCAGTAAGGAAAACCCAGACTAAACAGAAGCTATCAGAGCTAGCAAGCGTTGTTCCTTATTCAATAACAACAACAGAAAACTCTCTAATCTAAAAGTTTCCAATACTAATGTGTTGGGCCATCACAATAAATGGGATATTTCTTCTTTCTGGATATTCTCAGGGACACTGACTACATACGTATCGTAGATTTTGTTGAAAAGACTTCTGCTCTGTCTGGAAGTTTGCAATAGATTACATTCCAAGAGGCTTCCAATGATAAAATTAGCACATTCTTGAAGTTGTTCATCATTTTATTCACTTTATCAACTCTTAGAGTAGGAAGGTGGTCTATAAACTACTGTACATAATTTTAGCAGAGAATCAAGCTTAAGTTTTTTTTTTTTTCACTTGAAAGATGAGAGCAAACATTTATTGAAAGCTGGCTCTGTGCCAGGCACTATTCCAAGCTCATGTTACCTCTGCGAAATAGATTTTAGTATTATCCCCACTGTACAGATTAGAAGTCTTGCCCAGACCTACATGAACTGGAAACAAGTCTAGAATCCAGGGAGTCTGTTTTGTCGGGAGAGCAGAGGTAGGGGCAGAGAATTTGACTTACTTTTTAACTTCAAAGAACTTTTGTATAACTCAAAGGTTTTGCAACCATGATGAATTTCATCACTTCATGGCAACTNCAAGGCATTTCCGGAGCTCACTTAACCTCATGTTTCAAGGACACTGAGACCCGGGGATTTTCGCTTGTGCCTCTTTCACACTCATATCCACACGCTCCACTTGAGCTGGCCAAACGTCTGATGACCCGCCATCCTCCAACCGTTCTCAACTGCTTCAGCACCTTCTCACAGCTGTGTCCTCTGTTGTCTGCTGCCAATTCCCCATCAGTGATTCCGATTTCCTAACTTAACTCACAAAGGGTTTCTGTCTCTACACATGATTTGTCTGTTACAATGAGAAGATGTGATGTTTGGGAATAAAAGTGCAGAAGAGAGAAACACACCACCCCAGCAGGCTTACCGCATCTCTTTTATTCTAAAAAGCCCCCAAAGGAGACAGCAGTCACTCATCTATCTCTGGTCATCAGGCGTCATTACACCTGGTGACGCAGCAAAATCAACAACTCGTCTTCTGGTTATTTGTGTGCTCAATCTCTGGGGCCTTTACGAGTTCGAGTGGAATCATTTAGCTACAGTCCTGTTCATGATAAGTTTAAAGTTCAGTTGCTCAGTCGTCTCCAGCTCTTTGCAACCCTGAGCATCACAGCACACCAGGCCTCTCTGTCCATCACCAATTCCCACAGTTTACTCAAAATCATGTCCATCGAGTTGGTGATGCCATGCAGCCATCTCATCCTCTGTCATGCCCTTCTCCTCCTGCCCCCAATTCCTCCCAGCATCAGGGACTTTTCCAGTGAGTCAACTCTTCCCATGAGGTGGCCAAAGTACTGGAGTTTCAGCTTTTGCATCAGTCCTTCCAAAGAAACCTAGGACTGATCTCCTTTAGAATGGTCTGTTTGGATCTCCCTGCAGTCCAAGGGACTCTCAAGAGTCTTCTCCAACACCACAGTTCAAAAGCATCAATTCTTCGGTGTTCAGCTCTCTTCACAGTCCAACTCTCACATCCATACATGACCACTGGAAAACCCATAGCCTTGACTAGACGGACCTTTGTTGGCAAAGTAATATCTCTGCTTTTCAATATGCTATCTAGGTTGGTCATAACTTTCCTTCCAAGGAGTAGTTCAGTTCAGTTCAGTTGCTCAGTTTGTTCATGATACACACACATTTAACAGTAGACTTTAATTCCATTGGGCTCCCCAGACAGCACAGTGGTAAAGAATTGCCTGCCAATGCAGGAGACACAAGAGGTGTGGGTTCAATCCCTGGGTCAGGAAGATCCCCTAGAGGAGGAAATGGCAACCCACTCCAGTATTCTTGTCTAGAAAATCCCATGAACAGAGGAGCCTGGCGGGCTACAGTCCATGGGGTTGCAAAGAGTCAGACACAACTGTATACACACTCTGTTGCTGTGTTGGTTAATCTCATTGCCATCACAGTTCGAGAGGAAAATTCAGAAAACACAATTTCAGTAGTATCCCTCTGACTTCTCTCCCCAAGCTCATTTCTTTGCTATCAAGAGAGCAGCCTTCACTGCCACCAGAAGTTTTATATTCATTCATTCTTGCATAAATGCATTCATTAAAAAAAAAAAAAGAATCAATCATCCAAACCATTGTTTCGGTGAGGTGGATTTAGCTCTCACAGAACATGCCTGGTTTCTTTCCTCCTGGATCCTGACATAACAGACATGTTTTATATGTTTTCCCTGCATATTTTATTTTTAAAGATTTGTGTTTAAACACTGTTTTGTAACCAGCTTTTTCTGTTGTTGTTGTATCTAGCAGTATCCTATGAAATCTTTCTTTGTCCATAAATTTGTAGGCACAGAAAACATTAACTGTCAATAAATACCATTTTCAAACATCCACCCTTCCTTGTCTTTGTCTCCTAAGCTCATTTACAACTATATGAATGAGGCCTTGCCAGGTAAACAGATATAAACACATCATCTAGACCAGGCAGCAATGTTGAATTTGTTGTTAAGAAAGACATCAGTGTGTACTTCGGGAAACAACTGAATTTGATGTCACTAATTTTTTTTTTGATTTGGGTGTTACAAACCATTCTTATTTCAATATTTCTATTTCTCCCTCTTTAAAAAAAACTGGCTGCAATTTGACTGCAGAACCCAAAACAACAAACCACTCCATGTATCTATATTGGAACAAGAGTTTCCTGCCTTTCCCCATATGCCTACTGTGTGCATACTGAAATCTTCCAGGGTACTTCAGCTCATCAGAATAACAACGGAAAGAGCAATGGGGGTGCTTATTCCTGAAGCTGGAGCTGCCAACATCATGGTTTCTTAAAGTTAGACTGTTCCTCTGCCCTAATCTCCCAGGCAGAAAGAAAGAAAGAAGGAAAGTAGGAAGGAAAGAAAGAAGGAAAGAAAGAGAAGTCGTTCAGTCATGTCCAAATCTTGGTGACCGCATGGACTGTAGCCTGCCAGGCTCCTCCATCTATGAGATCTTCCAGGCCAGAATACTGGAGTGGGTTGCCATTCCCTCCTCCAGGGGATCGTCCCAACCCAGGGTTTGAACTCGGGTTTCCTGCGCTGCAGTCAGACTCTTCACCATCTGCGCCACCAGGGAAGCCCCTTCCAGGCAGAGGACATGTCCATTCAGAACAAATGAATACACAGTCATACATTCCATGCCATGGTTTTAAATCAGGGGGAAAGCCCTGCTATTTCTGTCCTGTTCTCTGTCACCCCAAATCCTTCTCTCCTGCCTCACACTTTCCTAGGACTGACTGACCCTTCCTGGAGCCTTGGGTGACTGCACCTCTCTCTGCTCAGCTGAGTGTCCTGTCTCTCCATCTCCAAGGGCTGAAATTCCTCGCCTTGTTCCTCAAGCCCAGATCTCGATGCTCAGCTCTGGGCACCAATGACGGGTGTTCTGTGCTTTCTGGATACCCTGCACCCTCCTCTTAGAGCCTTGACACCCCAGCACGCGGCCCTTCCCCTTGCTGGATGCCGGCAGCCCCGGGATTTCCTGCTCAGTGACGCTCTGCCTCTCAATCTTAACGACCAACAGTGCTTATGAGAAAGTGTTAAAGATAGAATCAGATGTAAAACTGAATAGATACTCCCTAGTCTAAATGCTTTGAAGAAAATAAAACAGTCCTCCAATACAGAGAGAGAGAGAGAGAAAGAGAAGCCTGTTGAAAAACCCATGAAAAGATGATGAAATGCTTGGAAAGTATCTGTATAGTAAAGTGCTAAGCTCATCAGCTGATTTCCTCCCCGGTTTTGCTGACCACAATGTAGAAACAGAGACCATCTAACACAGCTGTTTGCTGAGGGCTTTGATTATCATGTGTTAGGCCTGGTTCTAAGCACATCACACATGATAACATGCAGTTCTTGCAAGAACCATTTCACAGATCAAGGAACTTAGGGACAGAGCTGCACCAAGATATAAACCAAGACAAGGTGACCTAACTATTAAATTAAAAATTAAGTACATTATAAAACAGGTGAGAAGAAGAAAACTGCCTTTCAACGTGTTCTAATCACATGGCCTGGTTATTTCTAAACCCTCTTGGTATTGAGTATTGTTTGTGAAAATACTACAGACATTTTCATCTCTTAAAATTGAATCCATTGGTATTATATCGTTTATTTTATAGTTATTCCAGCCATACATTCATAAAAATGTATATATATATATTTTTTCCAGTAAGAAATCATCAGACTCCTCATCAAATTCATCTAAATGTTACTTTTAGGTTTCTGAAGTCATTATTCATTTATCCAGCCTTTTTCCTTGAAGATGAATCCTAGAAATAGTATATTATGATTTTATTACCTTTTCTCTAAATTGTGAAAAAAAAAAAAACACAGAAAAAAAGCATCTACTAACTCCTACCTGATAATCTTACATCATGCAGTAAAGAGACAGCTGTCTTCACTTCCTAAAGATGACAGATTTCTTCATTTCCTAGAGTTAGTTCCAGTCTCATAAATTCTCAACAGAATGTGCTGAGAATGTGAAGACTAGAAAATAGATCCGACTTATGATATATAGGAAAAAGAGTGTATGCTTTTCTACAGAGACTGTCTTACAGCAGAAAGGAGAGATTTAGTGAGAGAAATTCTTCTGTTATCCCCAAATCCAAAACTCAAAGTACCGTCAAGGATGTAATTCTATTCTATAATGTTCTCTGTTCCTCCAGTAAGGAAAACCCAGACTAAACAGAAGCTACCAGAGCTAGCAAGCGTTGTTCCTTATTCAATAACAACAACAGAAAACTCTCTAATCTAAAAGTTTCCAATACTAATGTGTTGGGCCATCACAATAAATGGGATATTTCTTCTTTCTGGATATTCTCAGGGACACTGACTACATACATATCGTAGATTTTGTTGAAAAGACTTCTGCTCTGTCTGGAAGTTTGCAATAGATTACATTCCAAGAGGCTTCCAATGATAAAATTAGCACATTCTTGAAGTTGTTCATCATTTTATTCACTTTATCAACTCTTAGAGTAGGAAGGTGGTCTATAAACTACTGTACATAATTTTAGCAGAGAATCAAGCTTAAGTTTTTTTTTTTTTCACTTGAAAGATGAGAGCAAACATTTATTGAAAGCTGGCTCTGTGCCAGGCACTATTCCAAGCTCATGTTACCTCTGCGAAATAGATTTTAGTATTATCCCCACTGTACAGATTAGAAGTCTTGCCCAGACCTACATGAACTGGAAACAAGTCTAGAATCCAGGGAGTCTGTTTTGTCGGGAGAGCAGAGGTAGGGGCAGAGAATTTGACTTACTTTTTAACTTCAAAGAACTTTTGTATAACTCAAAGGTTTTGCAACCATGATGAATTTCATCACTTCATGGCAACTAGATGGGGAAACAGTGGAAACACTGGCTGACTTTATTTTTCTGGGATCCAAAATTACTGCAGATGGTGATTGCAGCCATGAAATTAAAAGACACTTATTCCTTGGAAGAAAAGTTATGACCAATCTAGAGAGCATATTCAAAAGCAGAGACATTACCTTGCCAACAAAGGTCCATCTAGTCAAGGCTATGGTTTTTCCAGTGGTCATGTATGGATGTGAGAGTTGAACTATAAAGAAAGCTGAGCACTGAAGAACTGATGCTTTTGAACTGTGGTGTTGGAGAAGACTCTTGAGAGTCCCTTGGACTGCAAGGAGATTCAACCAGTCCATTCCAAAGGAGATCAGTCCTGGGTGTTCATTGGAAGGACTGATGTTGAAGCTGAAACTCCAATACTTTGGCCACCTGATGTGAAGAGCTAACTCATTGGAAAAGACCCTGATGCTGGGAAAGATTGAGGGAAGGAGGAGAAGGGGACAACAGAGGATGAGATGGTTGGATGGCATCACTGACTCAATGGACATGGGTTTGGGTGGACTCTGGGAGTTGGTGATGGACAGGGAGGCCTGGCACACTGTGGTTCATGGAGTCGCAGTCAGTCAGACATGACTGAATGACTGAACTGAACTGAACTGAATTGAATTTCCTTGTAATTTAAGAGAAGTCAAATATGAAAATCATCAGTTTTTAAACATAAACAAATGACACCCGAAATTTGCTGATGGTTCATTATGTGTGAAGCTAAGAGCTGGGTGTGGATTATATCATCGACTGCTCCCCATATCCCAGTGAAGCAGCTGTCTTTGTTATTCCCATTTTACAGATGACATTGAGC
>SJYW01023580.1:258783-311294 GCA_006410735.1 Raphicerus campestris | reverse complement strand
ATATATATATAGTACATGCTAAGTTTTCCTCAGAGAATTTCAGAATTATCTCAAAAATATTTGATGTATCTAAATATATTTGATATATAAGGATACATTTTTGTCTGATGAGAAGATAACTAAAAATTTGATTTTCCTTGACTTTTGTACTATAATTTTCTAGTCCCATCACTTCATGGGAAATAGATGGGAAAACAGTGGAAACAGTGTCAGACTTTATTTTGGGGGGCTCCAAAATCAATGCACGTGGTGATTGCAGCCATGAAATTAAAAGACACTGACTCCTTGGAAGGAAAGCTATGACCAACTTAGATAGCATATTCAAAAGCAGAGACATTACTTTGCCAACAAAGGTCCATCTAGTCAAGGCTATGGTTTTTCCTGTGGTCATGTATGGATGTGAGAGTTGGACTGTGAAGAAAGCTGAGCGCTGAAGAATTGATGCTTTTGAACTGTGGTGCTGGAGAAGATTTTTGAGAGTCCCTTGGGCTGCAAGGAGATCCAACCAGTCCATTCTGAAGGAGATCAGCCCTGGGATTTCTTCTGAAAGAATGATGCTAAAGCTGAAACTCCAGTACTTTAGCCACCTCATGTGAAAAGTTGACTCATTGGAAAAGACTCTGATGCTGGGAGGGATTGGGGGCAGAAGGCGAAGGGGATGACAGAGGATGAGATGGCTGGATGGCATCATGGACTTGATGGACGTGAGTCTGAGTGAACTCCGGGAGCTGGTGATGGACAGGGAGGCCTGGTGTGCTGCGATTCATGGGGTTGCAAAGAGTCGGACACGACTGAGCGACTGAACTAAACTGACTTTTGTACTGTAATTTTCTAGTTGAGAATATACTCTGAAATGGCTATTCATTTCATGAAAGGAACAAAGCAAAAATAATTTGTCTAGTTTAACAAGCTAGATTTTAATATCACGTTCAACTTTATCTAATGAAAAGTAGAAAATTATTTTTAGGTTCCTCAGAGTTTAAAATTTCTTTTCTCCTGAAAGTATTGACATATTGAATTGAGAGAAAAGGAAAGAATAATTCACCAAGCTCTAGTTCTGAAAATTTAAATTCCTTATTTGCAATATTTATCTTAATCTCTGTGCTTTAGCTCCTGGGAGGAAAAGTTAAGAAAGTTTTCATACTTAAATTGTATATATATATATTTTTTACCCCAGGTGAATTTTATGATACATACTCAACTGTATTTTAAGCTATTACTGTCTTGTATCTCCTGATACAAATTTGTATCTTGTCTGACACAGGCCTCCATAATTTGTACTTTCCAGAAGTAATAGGCAATTTTAAAAAATCCTTCTACTTCAAAAGTGATACATAAAGCTGTATCACCCATGAATTTCATAACGATAAAGAACAGACATAGAAACAGTGAACCAAAAGATTTAACCTATAGATACTGCTAACTGAAAGATAAAGAAATTAGTTGTTCTACCGAGGCAGTACAAATAGTGGGGAAAACACTTACAGTCACCCAAGGCTGAGGTCCTGGCTTTCTTCCTCACCCCTCCCTCCCTTTCATTCTGTTGGTTCAGCCACCAAGACATGCTAGCATTTGTTCTACTGATAAACCACCATCCTCCTCTGCGGAGTCCCATGTCAGTTACCAATCCGTAGAATTTCATGCCCCATTTCTCAACACCTTTCTTCACAGGCCCCCATTCTCACCTTTCTCATTCTTGACCTCATTTTTAGTTGCTGGCACACTGATACCTCCTACAGATAGTTATATACATTAATAGGACTTAAAGACTGGGATGCTGGGTTTTATGTTTTTTCTATCAGATCCAGAATCTTTCTATTTTTATCATGAATTCATTCATGTTTTTAAACATCATCCTCTTTCTTCTCCTCTCCAGGCTGTTTCACTGTTTCCTTTATTTCCTAAGCTGAAATGCTGCTTCCTTATCCCACTGTAGGTCACAGATGCCTTTGAGGAAATACATCATTTAAGGACCATGTTGCCCCCAAAACAAAAACACACAAGAATACGCTTGACTATCCAGAGTGTAATGCTATAATAATCAGTAGATGTGTAGTGAAAGCTTGTAATATAACTTTATTAAAGTTATTAAAGTTTATGAAGTGTTGGTGCTCAGTTGATTCTCTGCGATTCTGTACGAGTCTTTGCAACCCCGTGGACTGTAGCCTGCCAGGCTCCTCTGNTATGGATTAAACTAAGATATCCCATATAACATCAGGTGTTCCATGTAGTACACAGAAAATAAATGTATGTTATCTTAATTTGAATTTCCTAGAAGCAGATGTTGGGATGAATATGTGCACGTTAAGCTGCTTCAGTTGTGTCCAACTCTTTGCATCCATCCCTATGCACTGTGGCCCGCCAGGCTCCTCTGTGCATGGGATTTTCCAGGCAAGAATACTGGAGTGGGTCGCTGTGCCCTCCTCAAGGGCTCTTCCAGATCCAGGGATCAGACCTGCTTCTCTGGCATTGCAGGCAGATTCTTCACTGCTGAGCAATCAGGGAAGCTCATTACAATGAATATGTGTGTGCAATTAATTTTAAAAGAAGTGCTCCCAAGGAAGATCAAGACAGAAGCAGGACAGGGAGGGGAAAAAGCAGTGATCTGAGGCATAAGAGTCTCACAGAGAGCAGATTTACCATGGCTAGTAGGGGAATGCTAGATTATAACTGACATCTCAGAGATGTCTAAAGCCAGACAGATCTGCTGGGCTTTCAACAGTCATTGCTTAGTGGCTTCAGGAAGGTAAGTGGGGGAGAGAAGAGGGGAGGGTAAGGGTATAAAAAGAAACACCTGGGCACTTCTGACTCTCTGCAATTAGTGACCAAGTGGTCCCCATAGCCTGAGGGCAGTACCTTGAAGATCTGTGGATGCTGGCCTTTGAAAGTATATCAAAAGGGTACCACGTACACCACATGTGTGAATCTGAGGTGGCCTGGGCAGGGAACCAACGTCTGCCACCTCCAGTTGATTCCTTCATGGTGCTGAGAAAATGCAACCAGCACATCTAAGGGCCGATGTATTACAATGCAGGGATTAGTAAAATAACTATCACTGTAAATCCCACATAAGCTGAGGCTGTCAAAATTATCCACATCAGCTGGAGGGGGGCTGAAGAGACTTGTGAAAGGCTTTGAACTAAAGTCAGCCTTTAAAATACGGAAGACTTAATTGCATGGAAGAGAAGAGAGGACATTTTAAGTGGATGAAAAAGCAAAATGTTGCAGACTGGGAAGCAAACAAGGAGAGGGATTTAGGAGTGCAGAAGATTTGGGAGGAATAATGTCTGCAGAAGAGAAAGGAGGAAGCAGGATTGGAGAGGGGGAGCCATTGACTCCTCTGCCAGCTGACATGGCCCTGGGTCAGCCCCCTGGGCAGCCTGTGTACAGGGCTATCCCTTAGTGAGGCCACATTGAGCAGAAACGGCTGGACTCTCACTACAGCCTTACCCAGTCAGTGATGAGTCATTCTGAGAAGAGTCGTGCCCTTGGCTGCAAAGCTGAGGTAGTCTCTAGAAGGATAATTGATTTCACCTCTGCTTTCTCTTTGATTTATAAACTAGAAAGGTATGATGAAAAATAAATGTAAATAAGCATAAAAGAGCTCTTTCAGTCAGTATAAAATAAAACCTATACCGGAGAAGGATACATCACAGTGCAGTTGGCCATATTTTCTCTTTCTCAGCAGTGCATAAAACAATAATGAATCTTATATTGGATGAAATACGGCGCAGACCTGGCAGACACATCACAGGTTCTCAATGAAAGTGAATGGACTTGATTTTTCAATTATTTGTAAGTTGTCAACCTTAAAGGACTTAGGCATTTAAGTCATTCCAGTAATGCTTTGGAAAATGAACACAATGGAAAGTAAAAACTAATCATTTAATTAACATCTTTTTAATGTCTTTAGAGTTTTATCATTAACTGGAAGAAGTAACTGTCATCTCTCTTTCTAACCACGCTTATATCCAATCAGTTGTAATAGTCCTAGGAAGAGAGTTAATTAAAATTATGACAATAACAAAACAATGAACTCAATTTTCCCATTGTTTTAAATATCTTCTCAGCCCACCAGGACAATCTTAAAGATATTTAAGTTTTCCAGAATTGTTGAGATTGAAGCTTCACCTGTATCTGAAATGCCAAAGCAACTGATTTAGGAGCAGAATTAACCAAAAGAATGAATTGTTTGACCATTTCAGCCAGAGCTTGAAAGGCAAGTACAATTTATGGCGTCTCCCTGGTCAAGAGGAAAGCGGAAGAAATCGACTGGGTTACTCAAAGACAAGACCATGAGCTTCTGTCTGTCTCTTCCAAAACTGCCTTTATCATCCCAGCTCTTTCTCAGCTCCTCAGTTATTCTTCTTTGGGGTTATCGGCCTCATTTCGTCCCTTTCCTTTTTCCTAAATCAATTTAATTCTCACTCCATTTGCAGTGATTTATATAACTGACTACCAGGTTTCCAGCAAATGAAATTTCTGTAAAACTGAATTTTGTCATTATTCATGCATATATGAATGTTGCTAACAATGAGATGCCTAGTCACACATATGACATCAAAGTTCACATAATTTTTTTCATACTTAGATTTCAGTTTGTAAGTTGCATATTATTATGGGAAAATGTTCATCTCTGATATGGTCTTTTATATTATTATAAAAGACCTGTTATTATTATTACTTTTCCCCAAATGCTTATCAATGTGCCAGACAATGCATTCAGTGCCCCAGACTCAGAGCTAGCAGGCAACGTGCTGAAAAGCTGTCTTAACCTACATAAGAGTGCCTTTGGGATTCACAGGTGGTGCTAGTGGTAAAGAACCTGCCTGCTGATCCAGAAAACAAAAGAGATGACAGGGGTTCCATCCCTGGGTCGGGAAGATCCCCTGGATGAAGGCATGGTAACTCACTCCAGTATTCTTGCCTGGAGAATCCCCATGGACAGAGGACCCTGGTGGGCTATAACTCATGGGGTCACAAAGAGTTGGATGTGCCTGAAGCAACCTAGAATGCAGGCAATGTGCCTTTAGTTTGCTTATCTTTTTCTGATTTATGTAGAATGGATCCTATTCCTGTTGGAATAATATTGAAGGTAATGGAAACGGTAATATACAGAAAAGTTTTGAAACATACACCAGTGTATGGTGTGNGGTCACAAAGAGTTGGATGTGCCTGAAGCAACCTAGAATGCAGGCAATGTGCCTTTAGTTTGCTTATCTTTTTCTGATTTATGTAGAATGGATCCTATTCCTGTTGGAATAATATTGAAGGTAATGGAAACGGTAATATACAGAAAAGTTTTGAAACATACACCAGTGTATGGTGTGGTAGTAGTAAGATAGCATTAGTCACTCAGTTGTGTCCGACTCTTTGTGACCCTGGGGACCGGAGCCTGCTAGACTCCTCTGTTCATGGGATTCCCCAGGCAAGAATACTGGAGTGGGTAGCCATTCCTTTCTCCAAGGGATCTTTCCTACCTAAGGATTGAACCTGGGTCTCCTGCATTGCAGGCAGAGTAAAAAACCTAGCAATGATGATGAAGAGAGAGCTGAGGGACCAAGCCACTGACCAGCCTGCGTAGTGAGAAAGGCAGCAACCAGTCAGAAGTCTGGACGTGAGTTTGAACAAACTCCAGGATATGGTGAAGAACAAGTGAAGTCTGGCGTGCTGCGTCCATGGGGTGGCAGGGAGTTTGACATGACTAAGTGACTGAACAGGAAGGACAGATGTCAAATAAAAATGCATATAAATTAAATATATATTTAACTTCTGGAAATATATGTCACATAATCTAGCTCCATATAAATGCCCATCACCAGAAGACCAAATGCAAGTTTCTGTCATTTCCATCTCTAATAGATGTGTATGTAAGTGAATATGTATATTTGCTTATATTCACTTGCAAGAAAATATATTCCTATTCCCTCTATGTTACTGGAAGACTTTGAAAAAATATATAAAGAAAATCTAATCACAGAAATTCAGAATTGAGGAAAACCAACATTCCCTTCACCTGTGCCATTTGGGGAACTGAAATTCATCAGGTTAAAGAAACCCACCAAGACCTGGCAGTTAGTGGATGGCAAAACCAGCGTCAGAAACCCTTTTCTGAACAAACAGTTCAGTGTTCTCTCCACCGGCTGGCTCCTGGTCTTATCCTCCCATTGCTTATTCATTTGATCAACAGTCGAGCTTGACTTTAAGAACTAAGATTCTATTAGCTGGGATAACATAATATTAAAGCGATAAATCTTTTTCCCCTGAAGTCAATGAAAACAGCCTCCATATATTTCGCTTTTCCTAAAGTTTCCCTCCCACATCAACCAGAACTGTGAAAATACTCAGAAGACTGGAAGATTATTTCTTATCCCTGAAGCACCTAATATTTCCAGGTGTTTTCACTACATGGGAGGAAAAAAAAATGCTCTTGGTTTTGCTCTGATGTCTGGAAAAGATGTTAACTAGATACCTTTTTATTCCACAGCTCTGGCCCAGATGAAAAGTTCTTTTTCTTGGAAATTGAAGCTTATTTTTATTGCTGCCCGGGAATACTGAAGCTTCCTGAAAGCTTCAGAGTACCTTTAACTTTTTGGAAACCCGGATGCCTCGTTTCTGCTGAAAATATTACCTGAGTGGATTTTGAGTGAAATTGAGATTTTTTAAAAAAACCACAAAACTTCAAACTTGAGGCTAAGTGATTGAACAATNCCATGGGATTCTCCAGGCAAGAATACTGGAGTGGGTAGCCATTCCTTTCTCCAAGGGATCTTTCCTACCTAAGGATTGAACCTGGGTCTCCTGCATTGCAGGCAGAGTAAAAAACCTAGCAATGATGATGAAGAGAGAGCTGAAGGACCAAGCCACTGACCAGCCTGCGTAGTGAGAAAGGCAGCAACCAGTCAGAAGTCTGGACGTGAGTTTGAACAAACTCCAGGATATGGTGAAGAACAAGTGAAGTCTGGCGTGCTGCGTCCACGGGGTGGCAGGGAGTTTGACATGACTAAGTGACTGAACAGGAAGGACAGATGTCAAATAAAAATGCATATAAATTAAATATATATTTAACTTCTGGAAATATATGTCATATAATCTAGCTCCATATAAATGCCCATCACCAGAAGACCAAATGCAAGTTTCTGTCATTTCCATCTCTAATAGATGTGTATGTAAGTGAATATGTATATTTGCTTATATTCACTTGCAAGAAAATATATTCCTATTCCCTCTATGTTACTGGAAGACTTTGAAAAAATATATAAAGAAAATCTAATCACAGAAATTCAGAATTGAGGAAAACCAACATTCCCTTCACCTGTGCCATTTGGGGAACTGAAATTCATCAGGTTAAAGAAACCCACCAAGACCTGGCAGTTAGTGGATGGCAAAACCAGCGTCAGAAACCCTTTTCTGAACAAACAGTTCAGTGTTCTCTCCACCGGCTGGCTCCTGGTCTTATCCTCCCATTGCTTATTCATTTGATCAACAGTCGAGCTTGACTTTAAGAACTAAGATTCTATTAGCTGGGATAACATAATATTAAAGCGATAAATCTTTTTCCCCTGAAGTCAATGAAAACAGCCTCCATATATTTCGCTTTTCCTAAAGTTTCCCTCCCACATCAACCAGAACTGTGAAAATACTCAGAAGACTGGAAGATTATTTCTTATCCCTGAAGCACCTAATATTTCCAGGTGTTTTCACTACATGGGAGGAAAAAAAAATGCTCTTGGTTTTGCTCTGATGTCTGGAAAAGATGTTAACTAGATACCTTTTTATTCCACAGCTCTGGCCCAGATGAAAAGTTCTTTTTCTTGGAAATTGAAGCTTATTTTTATTGCTGCCCGGGAATACTGAAGCTTCCTGAAAGCTTCAGAGTACCTTTAACTTTTTGGAAACCCGGATGTCTCGTTTCTGCTGAAAATATTACCTGAGTGGATTTTGAGTGAAATTGAGATTTTTTAAAAAAACCACAAAACTTCAAACTTGAGGCTAAGTGATTGAACAATTAGTGTGGCTCATATATGTGGATAGATGAGTAAGAGCTGTTGATTATCTGACTCTAGATTAGCTTTCTGGATTTTTTTTTTTTGGTGAAACATATTTTCTTGCTGATTTTTATATTTTAATGGCCTTAATGTAGCACATAATGGTGTGTTAATTCTTTCCTTCCATTAAACCTGAAATACCGTACTTTGGGCTTCCCAGGCGGCAGCACTAGTGGTAAAGAACCTGTCTGCCTATGCAGGAGACATAAGAGACAAGGGTTCCATCCCTGGGTTGGGAAGATCCCCTGGAAGAGGGCATGGCAACCCACTCCACCTGGAGAATCCCATGGACGGAGGAGCCTAGTGGGCTATGATCCATAGGGTCACAAAGAGTCCGATAGAAGAAGCAATTTAGCATGCATGCACCATACTTTAGTTCAAACTGTTGAATCTAATCAAACTGTCAAAAAGGTATTCATTTATTCATTCATTTAATCATTCCCTAGGCAAATATTTGCTGAAATATTATTATTCTGTGCCAGGCACTGGAGTGACAGTAAGGAATGATCAAGCAGAAGTCCCTGCATTCATGGAACCTACGTTTAATTGGGAAGAGGGAGATAATACACAGTAGGTGAACAAAAGATGTGAGACCCTGGTCAAGGCTGAAAAAAAAAAAAAAGAAGAGAAGGTTCTTGGTCTGGGAGGCAGCTTTAGACAAAGCAAGGAAGGAGGGGGAGCAGAAAGGGGAGAAAGATGAGAGGGAAGCAGGAAGGGAATAGTAAATTAACAAATAAATGAAGCTTCTCTGATGGCTCAGCAGGTAAAGAATCTGCCTGCAATGCAGAAGACACAGGAGACTCAGGTTTGATCCCTGGCTTGGGAAGATGCCCTGGAGGAGGAAAAGGCAACGCACTCCAGTAATCTTGCCTGGGAAACCCCATGGACAGAGAAGCCTGGTGGGCTACAGCCCATGGGGTTGTAAAGAGTCTGAAGCGACTGAGCCTGCATGCACAAGTGAAGAAATACTTCTGAAAAATCTTGCTCAGCCTCACATCTCACACGTCTAGCTGTCTTCAGTTTTTGAGTCTTTTCTGCCTTGTCAACAGGAATCACAGTGATGGAGCTGTCCATCTCTACAATTTCTATATGGGAGGAGCATCAGGAGGTCCCTAATGTTGCAAATGGGCATTAGGGGGGTCATCTGGGATCTGAGCGGTCAGCCCCGGGAGAGGCTGTTCCCAAGGCAGAGGGCAATGTCCGTGAAGGATGCAGCTGTGAGCCATGGGCCATCAGCCAGGGGATGGCCACAGGAGCCTTGATGAGGGGATCTGCATGAGCACCCACCATGGAGACCAACATAAACTCTCTTCTACGAAATGACACAGTATTTGAGCTTTATGCAGTCAACAGTATATAGAGCTACAATGAGCTTTATGCAATCAACAGTATATAGAGCTACAATAGGGAGTGAATGTGCTGAAAACCGTAGGTTAGAAAGAACTCCCTGGGAGCAGCATAAGGACAGAGACAAAAGTCAGAGGCTGGATGCAGTGAGGCCAGTTTGGAGGCTGTGGCAATGGTGGACAAAATAGAAGTAAAAGATGCTGAAGAGGGAGGTTGGATTACTAAACAGTGGAATCAACTTGATTCAGTGACTTACTGGACAATCCAGGTAAACTTTAGAGAGGAATCAAAGATAGCTCTCAGAATAGTGGCTATTGAATTCAGTAAAATGATGTAATTAATTGCTGTTGTTCAGACGCTAAGTCCTGTCTGACTCTTTGCAGCCCCATGGACTGCAGAAGCCAGGCTTCCCTGTCCTTCACCATCTCCTAGAGCTTGCTCAAACTCATGTCCCTCGAGTCAGTGATGTCATCCAACCATGTCATCCTCTGTAACCCCCTTCTCCTCCCACCCTCAATCTTACCCAGCATCAGGGTCTTTTCCAATGGGTCAGCTCTTCTCCTCAGGGGGCCAAATTATTGGAGCTTCAGCTTCGGGGTTTTTAAAAATATTTCTTGAACCCCAGATTCTATCATTTTGTGACCTGATGACTCAGAACTATGTTTAAGGACTAAGATGCTTTTTAGGCCCTTTGAGTTTGGTTTCAGGCACTAGAGAGACTAGGCCTTTCTCTCAGAGTTGTCAGGGGGTCTTTGGGGTCAGTGAGAAGCTCAGAACCTTCCACGCAGCATCTGGGTCCCTCCTACCTCTGTTCTCAAGCCGTGCTTGTCCTTGTGTTTCCTGCAAACTGGGAGAGGGAAGAAAGTAGGTCGTTCCAGGCATTTAGTCCTTGGGCAGAAAAAAAAAGTATATCAAAGTTTGCTAAAAAGAGAAAATGTTATTTTCTTTTGTTTTGACAGAATTTGTGTGGATTCAAGACTTTCTACTGAGTCACCAACTCATCCGCAATATAACTATTTCAGCTTCCTGGAAATACTATTTCTGAGTCGCAGTGATATAATGATTTGAACATTTCAATGCTTTCAGGAACCTAGAACGTACCATCTTTGCTTCACAGCTGCACATGGTCCTCATGGTAATATTTGTCAGTGCGTGCTGCCCTGTATGAAAATACCACAGAATAAAAGAAATGTTTTAATTCCTGAAAGAAGTGTTCAAACACCAGTTCCCTATTCCACAAGTCTCTTTTTCCCTCAGAAAATATGCAAAAAGCAATACATGACTCATTTGTTAAAAGTTCCATGTTTTCATTGCAAATTCCTAGTCAGGCTTTGGAATTGATGCCTCTCTTCTATGATTCCCATATTCTCTGAGTCACCAAGGTTTTTGGATGTTGGCAGGAGAGTCTGTTCCTACGATGTCCTCACAGAGTTACACGTGGCCAGGAAGGAACAGGGTGACTGGATTTGAACTAGTTGTGAGGGTGGGTATCATTCTCCCATCCAGGCATCCATGACCCCAGTCCTGGGCCTTGTGGTTTGCAAAGCTTCCCCCTATGATGTGCAAATAGAATTCTCAGCAATACCGTTAAAGCGTAGCCAGTGATTCCATAGGTCTGGGGCGGAGGTGCTGAGAACTTGCATTTGTAATGAGTCCCCAGGTGCTGAGGATGCTGGTTCAGGAAATGACTGGTTTAGGGATTCCTTCCGTCTCTCCTCCAGATATGCCCCTTCCGCACAAGATCACGTGATCCAGGGCATCCAGTAATATGAGACTTGGCGGCTCCTTCTAAACCACACTGTGGCTACCCAGGACTCCGGAATTTCCCGCCCAGACAACTCGCTGTTGTGTACACACATCTCCCCAGTCTGACCTTACACTGGCCGATGCCACCACCAGGGTGTACATGCGTGGTTCAGCAAGGGTTGGCAGAGGGTCAGCCTTTGAAGAGAGAGAGAAGCACAGGGCCCTCGGTTCAGGGTCCTCCATCTGCCTTTTTGCCCCAGCAGGTAAATGTCAGAGGTGGTCTTTTTTTTTTTTTAACTTTGTATAATATATTACACTATAACCGATTGATGAACAATGCTGTGATAGTTTCGGGTGAACAGCAAAGGGACTCAATCACACATACACATATATCCATTCTCCAAATTCCCCTCCCACCCAGGCTGCCACATAACTCTGAGAAGAGTTCCCTATGCTCTATAGTAGGTCCTTGCTGGTGATCCTCTTTAAATTACAGCAGCGTGTACCTGTCCATCCCAGACTCCCTAACTATCCCTTCCCCCTACGCTTGCTCCTACCAATCCTAAATTCCTTCTCAAGATTTTTTGATGTGGGCCGTCTTTAAAGTCCTTATTGAATTTATAACAATATTGCTTCTGTTCTCACGTTTTGGTTTTTTGGCCGCTATCTTAGCTCCCCAACCAGGGATCGAATCCGAACCCGCCCTGCATTGGAAGGCAAGGTTTGAGGACCGATCCCTGGGCGTGGTCTTACATCTGTTCACGTGGATGACACAGATTCCATCCGGAAAATTTTCTCTGATTTTAAGGCCACGGCACAGTTTGGGTGGTTCTGTTTCATGAAAATCTACTGCCTCTGAAGGTCTTAGAAAAATAGGAGAATGTTTCTTCCCTTCCATAGAAGGGTACACAACTTTCCCAGGTGACCACGCCATGTAGGGAACAGTGCAGGCTTTGAGGGCTTATAGGCAATGGCACCCCACTTCAGCACCTTTGCCTGGCAAATCCCATGGACAGAGGAGCCAGTGGACTGCAGTCCATGGGGTCGCGAAGAGTCCGACATGACTGAGCGACTTCACTTTCACTTTTCACTTTCATTCATTGGAAAAGGAAATGGCAACCCACTCCAGTGTTCTTGCCTGGAGAATCCCAGGGATGGGGTAGCCTGGTGGGCTGCCATCTATGGGGTTGCACAGAGTCGGACACAACTGAAGTGACTTAGCAGCAGCAGCTTTCAGCTGAAGTCCAACTTCCTGTGTGAATTTGAGTAAGTCCATCACTTTTGAGCAGGAAGGCATGCTTTGGTCTCAGTTTCTTGATCTTTATAATGGGAATACTACCCCACTCTCTGCAACATCTTCCCTATTTCCAGCCAACTTCTCTTTATCCTTTGGCCTTGATCTCAAATGCCATCATTTTTTTTTCCATTGAGAAAATTTTTATTGAAATATATTTGACATATAATATTGTGTGAATTCCACATGGACAACCTGTCAATTTGATACTTTTTTATACTGGAGCATCTTAACTAGATCAGACGCTTGGAGCTCAGATGGGAATAACGCAACCTTTCCTCCTTTTATGCTCCTGATTTCGTCTGCTAGCCCAGTGGATTCCTAGAGCAGGGATCATGTCCCCTTAATTGTCTGCTGAGTCTTTACTGGCACAGAGCCTGACACCTAATAGATGTTCAACCCGTGTTTGCTAAATGAGGAAATGAATGTGTGGCTGTTGTCACAATGGCAGAGAGAGTTTCCTAAGTGACTGGCACCTAGTAGGCGCTTCGCAAGTGACACTCATGATTTTTCAGTGCCATTGACACTGGAATCACACGTTGCGTCTTCTCATACTCAATCCGTGGGGGAGAACGGGGTGAACTTGGAATGACTACAGTCTGAACTGTCCAAGTCAAGAAAAAAATGTGGTGTGATAAACTACTGGCCCGAACAACTAGAAGCATGACACACTTTTTAAAGGCTTAAGGAAACGAGAGATCCATAATTTAAAACACAGGATCACAAGTGCAGAAAAGCGGTCCTTAACTCATTTTGCTTGCCCCTCACAACTCCCACCACAGACAGTCCAAGAGTGCACGTTCTTGAAGAGCAAGGGGTGAAAAGGAATTCCCTCCTGACATCACCTAACTCCCCCCTTCCTCTCCTCATCTCTGGGGATTATCTTATCTGTCCCTTTAATGTCAGCCAGCCCAAATAGCCTCTTGTCAAATATTTCTGGGGCCTGTACTTGAAGAAAGGAACGGTTCTCTCAAATCTGTGAACAGGACATTTTTCTTTCTCTCTCTCTCTCTCNTCCTCTCCTCATCTCTGGGGATTATCTTATCTGTCCCTTTAATGTCAGCCAGCCCAAATAGCCTCTTGTCGAATATTTCTGGGGCCTGTACTTGAAGAAAGGAACGGTTCTCTCAAATCTGTGAACAGGACATTTTTCTTTCTGTCTCTCTCTCTTTTTTTTTTATGTCAAAATAAACCATCTGCTTGTACAACTGTTTCTAATTACTTCCCTGCCTAGACTCTCCACTTGAGGGGTTTGGTACCAGCACCCCGCCCAGAGCGCTGCCGCCCAAACCCTCGCAGGCAGCTCGTCCACGCCCTCGCAGCTCCGGGTAGAGCCCGGGTCCTGTACGCCTGGGTGTTTGTGGGTCCCTCTGCCCGGCCGTCTGCTGGGAGCACCTCTCCCCCCTCGGTCTCCCCGCCCCCCTGCCCCCGGGAGCCCCACCTCGCAGCCACGCTTCTTGCTTCTGCAGCCTGGAAACTCAGCATGCGTCCCGCAGGCTTGGGGAGCGTCTTGCTGCTGGTGTCCTCCCTTCTCCTGCCAGGGGGGCTGTCAGCTGTTCCGCAAAGCTTTTCGCCGTCTCTGAGGTAAGTCTGGTTTGTTTTTCTTGAAGACAGACCTGCCCTGCCTTGCGTGGCGGGACTCACGGCTCCGGGATGGCTGCCCCAAGCCAAGAGCAGTTAGGAAGTTGGACGCCAGATCAACTGTTTTTCAACCTGTTCCGATTCTCCTTCCATCTACACTGTGTATTGCCTTACTCCTGTTCATTTGCCCTTCCTTGGGAAAAATACAATCACTGAATACATTTATCATTTCCTCCTGCTCCAGTACGTATCAGGAGGAATTTTCTGCCATGCCAGGTCTACCTTTGTGCTCTCACCACCTAGAAGGCAGAGCGTGGGGCTGGCATTAACATTTCGCATGACATTTTCAAAGAGGATTGGAGGCACATCGCGATAACTAAACTTGTATGCTTTAAAAGTATAGTTTGTAAGTATCGCTTATTGCAACTTGAAAAAGCCTTATGTCCTCTGCTATCATAACCTGTATGGTTCTATCTATATAATCATCTCTCCTTTTTCATAAAACAACTGCCCCTGACCATCGGCTAGCAACAGGACTTTTGAAACAGAACTGAAAAGTCAGCCAAGAGTCAGACTTTGGATTAATTTGCATTTAATCTAAATGCGCTGTGTAAGGTTCAGTGGTGGACGTCCAACGGGCAGGCCCGGATCCTCCAGTTCACCTGGAAGACGGTCCTCTTCTTCGGTGGGGCAGGTCACCACTTAGACACCTGTGGTCATTTCTCCGGTGATGACCAATGGATGGCATCAGCTTGGTCCTCAGAGAAACGGGGGAGGGGGAGGTGCCCAGGCTAACGATTCCCAGGGGGTTAGCGGTCGGTCTCCGGTTCGGGATCTGGGTGGACCCTGGGAGGCCGCGGCGGCGGGGCGGGTTGGGGTGTGGTGTTCGGAGCAGAAGGGGCAGTGCCTGGTCGTGACCGTGGCCCCCCGCTGTGGTCTGTCGCCCCTGCAGGAGCGGCCCGGGCGCCGCCGCGTGCAGGCTGTCCCGGGCCGAGTCGGAGCGCCGGTGCCGCGCGCCCGGGCAGCCCCCAGGGGGCGCTCTGTGCCACGGCCGCGGCCGCTGCGACTGCGGGGTGTGCATCTGTCACGTGAGCGAGCCCGGCGTGTACTTCGGGCCCCTGTGCGAGTGCCACGAGTGGGTGTGCGAGACCTACGACGGCAGCACCTGTGCAGGTAAGGGGGCGCGACGCCGGCCCTCTGCATGCGCTCCCCGGGGGGCTTCGGCCCCTTGGGGAAAGGGGAGGCTGGGGACCATCCCATCTGCATCCTAGAAGCCCCCACGGGGAGGGGGCGGGCCCTGCCTTCCGCCAGTCGGTTCTGGAATCACGTCTCTTAACCCCGAGCTCTGCCCTAGGGCCCAGACTTCAGTGGAAATATTTGCTAAGGTTCCCTCGCTCGATTGCAAATCTCAGCTTCTACTGTTGCTTCCTCATTACAGACCAAACCGCCCCACTTCCCCGTAAATGGAGTTATTTCGCTGGGCTCTCCACCCTGATCACGCATGCTTATCATAATATTTGCAGAGTGGAAGCCCCTATTTGTGTTATTTCTTAATTGGAGGGCAGCTGATCGACAGTGTGGCGTCAGTCTCTACCCGTGTTTTCTTTCTTTATCAAGGAAGCACAGGAGAATCTGATTTTCCTGAATTCCAGGGAAGCCCACTGTGTTTTTGAATGTGGATTTGCCCTCTCAGAGGTAGCATTTAGTTGGCGCGTAGTGACCTGTATCAGAAAATCGTCCACCGAGACGAGCAGGCCCGTCTTTTCCTGGAAGCGACAGCTTTGGGATTGTTTTCGCTGCTCCCGTTTTTTGGCTTCAGTGCAGCTTGGTGTTTTGTAAGGGTGGAGTGAAAATAAATTCATTTCCTTTGCACATTTTAAAGAAGTGATTTGGGTTCTCATACTGGAAGGAGTCGAGCTATTTCTTCGAAGAGAACACCCCTCATGTCTGTAACCAGTTTCACGTAACTGCGCCGTTTGCTTGGAGCCAAGAACTCCAGCAGGTCATTTGTGAGTGATCCAGGCCCTCGGTCAGTAAAAGTGCATTCTCAGTGCACTTTTGTGGGAATACACACAGTGCATTCCCACCAGTGTTTGGCAGACTCATAGGAAAAAAAAAAAATTTCGCTTGTTTTACCCGAAGTGTAGCTGAGAATAAGTGTCCAACACTAACAGAGAGATCAAGCATGAGTTTATAGCAAAATGGTTTTTTTTTTCTCCTGTGGCATTTGGGCCTAGAAGCGCAGGGAGGGTATGTGATATGCGGGCTGTTTCACAATGAAAAATTAAAAGTCATATAAGTAATTTGGAGGGCCACAGGTGCTTCTGTGTGTTTGTGTAGCCTTGGAGGCTGCGGTTCAACCCTTTAAAAGTATTGAATGCCACAACTTATTTTAACTTGTCAGTCCCACATGCTACAGTGCTATTAAGGGCAGCCCTTTGGAATGAAAGCTAAGTATTGTCTAATATTTCTCTCCAAATTCAACTGTCACCTGGCTTCTCTGGCTTTGATTGCCTCTGGCAAGGCCTCCTCAATATCGTGAGTTCTGGACACATTTTTCAGGGCATTTTGCATTGTTCTTTCATTGGAAATATAAGAAGCAGAATGCAGTTTTTCAGCCAGTAAGCTAGTTCTGGTTACCAGTAGCTTGAACTCCCCGTTTGAAGAAGTCCTTTCGGTTAGTTAAAGGGTAGCTGTGGTATGTATATATACTCTTGTTTATCTCCCATGGGAAGTGATTTTTTGTTTCGTCCTGCCGTCTTTGTCACTACATTCCTTCCATCCTGGTGCAAAATCCAGCCCTGAGTCATGCGTGGTTTTGTTTGCTTGTGTCTACATTCCTGCTTCTCTATATTTAAGACTGAATGAAAGAACTGTGTGTGTTTCCAGTCCTCATCTTTCAGACTGCTGCCCATTGATGCCGGCTCGCTGGGCCTGGTGTAGAATCTGCCCCTGCAAATGCACTGGCTACATTTGCCAGGTCAGTGAGGACAGCCTTGCACACAGTCTATCTGGTTATCTTGCCAGCTTGCCCTCTTGTTCTGTGCTTCAAGTTTAGCTACGCCATTCTGTCTGCAAGAAATAATTCCTATATTATCGCCAGTAAGATAGAAACATGGGCTTCCCCAGTGGCTCAGCAGTAAAAAGAATCTGCCTGCAGATGTGTATAAGAGACAGCCACGGGGAGGGGGCGGGCCCTGCCTTCCGCCAGTCGGTTCTGGAATCACGTCTCTTAACCCCGAGCTCTGCCCTAGGGCCCAGACTTCAGTGGAAATATTTGCTAAGGTTCCCTCGCTCGATTGCAAATCTCAGCTTCTACTGTTGCTTCCTCATTACAGACCAAACCGCCCCACTTCCCCGTAAATGGAGTTATTTCGCTGGGCTCTCCACCCTGATCACGCATGCTTATCATAATATTTGCAGAGTGGAAGCCCCTATTTGTGTTATTTCTTAATTGGAGGGTAGCTGATCGACAGTGTGGCGTCAGTCTCTACCCGTGTTTTCTTTCTTTATCAAGGAAGCACAGGAGAATCTGATTTTCCTGAATTCCAGGGAAGCCCACTGTGTTTTTGAATGTGGATTTGCCCTCTCAGAGGTAGCATTTAGTTGGCGCGTAGTGACCTGTATCAGAAAATCGTCCACCGAGACGAGCAGGCCCGTCTTTTCCTGGAAGCGACAGCTTTGGGATTGTTTTCGCTGCTCCCGTTTTTTGGCTTCAGTGCAGCTTGGTGTTTTGTAAGGGTGGAGTGAAAATAAATTCATTTCCTTTGCACATTTTAAAGAAGTGATTTGGGTTCTCATACTGGAAGGAGTCGAGCTATTTCTTCGAAGAGAACACCCCTCATGTCTGTAACCAGTTTCACGTAACTGCGCCGTTTGCTTGGAGCCAAGAACTCCAGCAGGTCATTTGTGAGTGATCCAGGCCCTCGGTCAGTAAAAGTGCATTCTCAGTGCACTTTTGTGGGAATACACACAGTGCATTCCCACCAGTGTTTGGCAGACTCGTAGGAAAAAAAAAAAAATTCGCTTGTTTTACCCGAAGTGTAGCTGAGAATAAGTGTCCAACACTAACAGAGAGATCAAGCATGAGTTTATAGCAAAATGGTTTTTTTTTTCTCCTGTGGCATTTGGGCCTAGAAGCGCAGGGAGGGTATGTGATATGCGGGCTGTTTCACAATGAAAAATTAAAAGTCATATAAGTAATTTGGAGGGCCACAGGTGCTTCTGTGTGTTTGTGTAGCCTTGGAGGCTGCGGTTCAACCCTTTAAAAGTATTGAATGCCACAACTTATTTTAGCTTGTCAGTCCCACATGCTACAGTGCTATTAAGGGCAGCCCTTTGGAATGAAAGCTAAGTATTGTCTAATATTTCTCTCCAAATTCAACTGTCACCTGGCTTCTCTGGCTTTGATTGCCTCTGGCAAGGCCTCCTCAATATCGTGAGTTCTGGACACATTTTTCAGGGCATTTTGCATTGTTCTTTCATTGGAAATATAAGAAGCAGAATGCAGTTTTTCAGCCAGTAAGCTAGTTCTGGTTACCAGTAGCTTGAACTCCCCGTTTGAAGAAGTCCTTTCTGTTAGTTAAAGGGTAGCTGTGGTATGTATATATACTCTTGTTTATCTCCCATGGGAAGTGATTTTTTGTTTCGTCCTGCCGTCTTTGTCACTACATTCCTTCCATCCTGGTGCAAAATCCAGCCCTGAGTCATGCGTGGTTTTGTTTGCTTGTGTCTACATTCCTGCTTCTCTATATTTAAGACTGAATGAAAGAACTGTGTGTGTTTCCAGTCCTCATCTTTCAGACTGCTGCCCATTGATGCCGGCTCGCTGGGCCTGGTGTAGAATCTGCCCCTGCAAATGCACTGGCTACATTTGCCAGGTCAGTGAGGATGGCCTTGCACACAGTCTATCTGGTTATCTTGCCAGCTTGCCCTCTTGTTCTGTGCTTCAAGTTTAGCTACGCCATTCTGTCTGCAAGAAATAATTCCTATATTATCGCCAGTAAGATAGAAACATGGGCTTCCCCAGTGGCTCAGCAGTAAAAAGAATCTGCCTGCAGATGTGTATAAGAGACAGCCACGGGGAGGGGGCGGGCCCTGCCTTCCGCCAGTCGGTTCTGGAATCACGTCTCTTAACCCCGAGCTCTGCCCTAGGGCCCAGACTTCAGTGGAAATATTTGCTAAGGTTCCCTCGCTCGATTGCAAATCTCAGCTTCTACTGTTGCTTCCTCATTACAGACCAAACCGCCCCACTTCCCCGTAAATGGAGTTATTTCGCTGGGCTCTCCACCCTGATCACGCATGCTTATCATAATATTTGCAGAGTGGAAGCCCCTATTTGTGTTATTTCTTAATTGGAGGGTAGCTGATCGACAGTGTGGCGTCAGTCTCTACCCGTGTTTTCTTTCTTTATCAAGGAAGCACAGGAGAATCTGATTTTCCTGAATTCCAGGGAAGCCCACTGTGTTTTTGAATGTGGATTTGCCCTCTCAGAGGTAGCATTTAGTTGGCGCGTAGTGACCTGTATCAGAAAATCGTCCACCGAGACGAGCAGGCCCGTCTTTTCCTGGAAGCGACAGCTTTGGGATTGTTTTCGCTGCTCCCGTTTTTTGGCTTCAGTGCAGCTTGGTGTTTTGTAAGGGTGGAGTGAAAATAAATTCATTTCCTTTGCACATTTTAAAGAAGTGATTTGGGTTCTCATACTGGAAGGAGTCGAGCTATTTCTTCGAAGAGAACACCCCTCATGTCTGTAACCAGTTTCACGTAACTGCGCCGTTTGCTTGGAGCCAAGAACTCCAGCAGGTCATTTGTGAGTGATCCAGGCCCTCGGTCAGTAAAAGTGCATTCTCAGTGCACTTTTGTGGGAATACACACAGTGCATTCCCACCAGTGTTTGGCAGACTCGTAGGAAAAAAAAAAAAATTCGCTTGTTTTACCCGAAGTGTAGCTGAGAATAAGTGTCCAACACTAACAGAGAGATCAAGCATGAGTTTATAGCAAAATGGTTTTTTTTTTCTCCTGTGGCATTTGGGCCTAGAAGCGCAGGGAGGGTATGTGATATGCGGGCTGTTTCACAATGAAAAATTAAAAGTCATATAAGTAATTTGGAGGGCCACAGGTGCTTCTGTGTGTTTGTGTAGCCTTGGAGGCTGCGGTTCAACCCTTTAAAAGTATTGAATGCCACAACTTATTTTAGCTTGTCAGTCCCACATGCTACAGTGCTATTAAGGGCAGCCCTTTGGAATGAAAGCTAAGTATTGTCTAATATTTCTCTCCAAATTCAACTGTCACCTGGCTTCTCTGGCTTTGATTGCCTCTGGCAAGGCCTCCTCAATATCGTGAGTTCTGGACACATTTTTCAGGGCATTTTGCATTGTTCTTTCATTGGAAATATAAGAAGCAGAATGCAGTTTTTCAGCCAGTAAGCTAGTTCTGGTTACCAGTAGCTTGAACTCCCCGTTTGAAGAAGTCCTTTCTGTTAGTTAAAGGGTAGCTGTGGTATGTATATATACTCTTGTTTATCTCCCATGGGAAGTGATTTTTTGTTTCGTCCTGCCGTCTTTGTCACTACATTCCTTCCATCCTGGTGCAAAATCCAGCCCTGAGTCATGCGTGGTTTTGTTTGCTTGTGTCTACATTCCTGCTTCTCTATATTTAAGACTGAATGAAAGAACTGTGTGTGTTTCCAGTCCTCATCTTTCAGACTGCTGCCCATTGATGCCGGCTCGCTGGGCCTGGTGTAGAATCTGCCCCTGCAAATGCACTGGCTACATTTGCCAGGTCAGTGAGGATGGCCTTGCACACAGTCTATCTGGTTATCTTGCCAGCTTGCCCTCTTGTTCTGTGCTTCAAGTTTAGCTATGCCATTCTGTCTGCAAGAAATAATTCCTATATTATCGCCAGTAAGATAGAAACATGGGCTTCCCCAGTGGCTCAGCAGTAAAAAGAATCTGCCTGCAATTCAGGAGACACAGGAGACATGGGTTCGATCCCTGGGTCAGGAAGATCCCCTGGAGAAGGAAATGGCAACCCACTCCAGTATTCTTGCCTGGAGAATCTCCTGGACAGAGGAGCCTCCTGGGCTGTAGTCCATGGGGTGGCAGGGTCGACCATGACTGAGCGCTCATTCAGGATAGAAACAGCAGGTTGTCGTTTATGTTTTATGTGCTTCTGGGCCTGGTCTCTGTGATGAGCCCCTGTAGGTGATTTTCAGAAACAGAGTCACTTCCAGAGACTTCCCCCACCTCTGTGAAGAAGACACAGTTCTGCTCTGGCAGGATATCATAGAGTGGTTAAGACTGTGGGCTCTGGGAGAAGTTTTCCAGGATTTGAATCCCAAACTTAACATCTGTCTGAACTTGGGCAGTTACTTAACATTGCTGAGCCTTGATTTCTTCATCTGAAAAATGGGAATAATAAAGAAGCTATCTTAGGGGATTGTTGTGAGGTTTAACAGATGCAGGAGACTTAGAAAAGTGCTTTGCACTATGAAGTCAGCACTCAGGCATGGATGTGCTTGTATATGTCTATACATTATGTCTAACATTATTTTGAGATGCGCAAAAGGTGAGCTAGGATAAATGGATATAAAATAGTTAAAGAGCCTGGCTTTGTGTTTGTTAGTCAGTTGATACTGTGAAAGCAATTTAGTTTCATTAATGTCTTGGGGGGGTGGGGACCTGTTATTGATCCATAGTTCGAAAGGTCAAGCAAGGACAGCAATTTTGACTCAACCCGAGAGCAGCTGTAGGAGATACACTGTGGTGCTCTTTTCAAGTTAAATTCACTGGGATTCTTACACCGTGACTCATAGGAGACGTACTTACTTTCGATGAGCTGGTGAGAGTGATGAGGTTTACACATGATCACAAGTGGTCTCTCTCTCCCAGTCTCCACTGGCTCCTGGCACATGGATCTTCCTCCAAATTCTATAGCATAAAGATCTGACCCAGCGATTATTCGTGTGGGTGTGATGGTCTAATGAGGAGTAAACTCATTTTTGTGAAATATTTAAGAACAGTCAAATGTTTGATTCTATAAAAAACAAACTTTTGGTTTGAAATTCAGGGTATCCTGAATAACCCCCTGTACCTGTGATTACACTTAAAATATTGGTCTTAAACATTTTTCCAATCACTTTTTGAAATATATCACTTAAAAGAGTTTCATTTTTAGGAACTTGGAAAAACTAACTGAATCCATTGTAGCCAGTTCTGTAAAGTGCTATTGGAGAAGGGAATGGCAACCCACTCCAGTGTTCTTGCCTGGAGAATTCCATGGACAGAGGAACTTGGCAGGCTGCAGTCCATGTGGTCACAAAGAGTCAGACACGACTGAGCAACTAACACACACACACACACACACAAGTGCTATATGGCCTTCCCTGATGGCTCAGTGGGTAAAGAATATGCCTGCAGTGTGGGAGATGAAGAAGACTTGGGTTTGATCCCTGGGTCAAGAAGATCCAGGGATCAAACCCATGAATCACATGGACAGAGGAGCCTGGAGGGTTACAATCCAAAGGGCTGCAAAGAGTTGGACAAACTGAGAGACTAAGCACTCACACTTGCACACACAAAGTGCTGCATACTTGCTGGACTCTCAGATGTTGTGCTATTAAAGATGTTGTGCAGTTGCTTACTCATATCTGACTCTTTGCAACCCCATGGACTGTAGTTCACCAGGCTCCTCTGTTCATGGGATTTCCCAGGCAAGAATACTGGAATGGATTGCCATTTCATTCTCCAGAGGATCTTTCTGACTCAGGAATTAAACCTGTGTCTCCTGCATTGGCGGGCGGATTCTTTACCACTGAGCCACTAGGGAAGCCCCATAAGATGCTGTAAATATATGCGTATGTGTAACTGAATCACTTTGCTATATACCTGAAATTAATGGGACATTGTTCATCAACTGTATTCCCATATAAAAGGAAAAGTTAAAAAATAATAAAATGAATGTCAGTTAACTCTTGAAAAAATAAAGGTGCTACAAAAATGAGGAATACATGACAGGTTCCCACTGAGTAGAAATACCAAATGCCTATAAGGCAAGGAAGAATATAATTTATATGTATTTCTATGAGGGTTCCATTAAGGTAGGAATTACATATTGTGGTGTAAATTCTGGAAAAACTGTAGCATTTGACATAAATCTTTTAGTATAAGGAGGTTTTTATTCCAAAGGGTGGACAATTGAAATTCTGAGTGAATAAAAATTGAAGAAATGGTTTAGAGGCAGAAAAACATGTGGGTGCGTTTGGAGAAGAGTAAAGGGTTCTGGGGCTGGCTTCACTGAAATTAGGGCTGTGGGAAGCCTAGTGGAAGATAGATTGAGAGCTGCAGCTAGACATCTGGCAGAGAGCTCTGAACCTGAAGGTGAAAGTTAAAAGTGAAAGTCGCTCAGTCATGTCCAACTCTTTTGCGACCACAGTCCATGGAATTCTCCAGGCCAGAATGCTGGAGTGGGTAGCCCTTCCCTTCTCCAGGGGATCTTTCCAACCCAGGGATCAAACCCAGGTCTCCTGCAGAAGAATTGCAGGCAGATTCTTAACCAGCTGAGCCACAAGAGAAACAGGCTGAATGTGAAGCCTGTGCTCAGTTAAACAGTGTATAGGAACCGTGAAGCAGTTTGAAAATGGGAGTCTGAACATGACTGATGGTCAATGCTTTGATTCATGGAAAGTAATATGGTACCTGGGGGCCCAGCAGGCTGGGATAGACACTTGATGGGGAGGAACTTAGGTTAGATCGTGTTTAAATGCTAGTTCCCAGGGGAGAGAATAAGGATAGAATTATGAGGCATTTTGAAGACTGCTGGAAGATAGAATCATACGCTTTAGTACTCAGGTATGAGAAGATGGTGTCAGTGATAGAACTGATGGAAGAAAGCCAGGAGAAAGAATCAGAAAACTCATCAGTGGTGAAAAGGCCCTGCTAAATTAAAAACACTTATTTTATCTGGAATTGCTGTGAAATGAAGAATGATTGCTTATAGAATGAGTCTGGACTTTATGGCACTTCTGGGGTTAGACTGGAATCTTGTCTGAATTGTTAACTCGAGTTGACTTGTTTCTGTCATTCATCCCTGAGACAGTCATTGGATTTCTTTGAAAGTTAGTTTCTTTTTCTGGAACATCTTTATGGATATAAAGAACCTGACATTCTGCAGAATATTATTTCGAATAATTTTTGATCTTTCTGTATAAATACATTTAATATCTATATAATTTAAAGATTAATTTATTCAGTTCAGTTCAGTCGCTCAGTCATGTCCTACTCTTTGCAACCCCATGGACCACAGCACTCCAGGCCTTCCTGTCCATCACCAAGTCCTGGGGTTTACTCAGACTCATGTGCATTGAGTCGGTGATGCCATCCAGTCATCTCATCCTCGGTCGTCCCCTTATCCTTCTGCCCCCAATCTCTCCCAGCATCAGAGTCTTTACCAATGAGTCAACTCTTCACATGAGGTGGCCANCTCTGTCGTCCCCTTCTCCTCCTGCCCTCAATCTTTCCCAGCATGAGGGTCTTTTCAAATGAGTCAGTTCTTTGCATCAGGTGGCCAAAGTATTGGAGCGTCAGCTTCAACATCAGTCCTTCCAGTGAACATCCAGGACTGATCTCCTGGGATGGACTGATTGGATCTCCTTGCTGTCCAAGGGACTCTCATTTCTTCTCTAGCACCACAGTTCAAAAATATCAGTTCTTGGGCACTCAGCCTTCTTTATGGTCTAATATTTAGGGGAAATATTTTCGTGAGTTTGGAGTCTTGAAATGAGAGCCTCATTATTCAGGAGCCTCATTTTTCCATTGAAGGTGTATCTTGATTTTTTCCCTTTTTTGTGGAGAAGCAGATTGTGCCTCTCCTTTCTGTCTTATGTCAGAGATAGAGCTCAAATATTGGGCAGGAGAAAGAACACCTCATTCATTTAGAATCAAAAGAAGTCCAGGTAACAGAAATCACTGAGACTAAATTACTCATACCAACAAAGAGCTTTTATCTCAGCTGTAATTGAAATTCTTAGAGTGATTGCGATTAGCGCTAAGGATTCACTGGAGTCAGCAATAGGGGAAACTCTTCTACAACCTTTGGTTTTCCTTTTCCATAAAGTCAAAAGAAAACATAGGTAGGAGAGCTGAATACATGTTTCTTATTTTCATGGACATGAACTAGTATTATTTTGTGTATTACCCATTTTGGATAGTATGAATAAATCAACTTAGATATTATTTTTGCTCTTATAAAATTAAGGTGTTTATAATATACAGTCCAGAAGTTCAAATACACGCATTTAAAAATATATGTATGGCGTTTTTTAGAACAAAAAGATGTGAATTGACGGCAACGCACCAGGAGAGAAGAAAAGTCTGCAGAGAAAACNATTTTTGTTCTTATAAAATTAAGGTGTTTATAATATACAGTCCAGAAGTTCAAATACACGCATTTAAAAATACGTGTATGGCGTTTTTTAGAACAAAAAGATGTGAATTGACGGCAGTGCACCAGGAGAGAAGAAAAGTGTGCAGAGAAAACTGACGGTTTCGATTAGGTCACCATGAGCGTTTCCTTTGTGCCCTGAAGGTGGGCATGTCAACCTTTGCATCCTGATATGCGGGATCTGGGGACATGCTACATTTATCACTCAGCCTGCCTGGCATGTGACATTCCTGAATGCTTCTATCTCAGACAGCCCTGCTTATATGCTAGATGAAGAATTTTAAGGCTTTCGAGGGATAGTGCACTGATTTGTTATTCATAAAGCCTTTCTGTGCATGCGTATACATGCGTGCTCAGTCATGTCTGACTCTTTGCCCTCCAGGCTCCTCTGTCCATGGGGTTTCCCAGGCAAGAATACTGGAATGGGTTGCCATTTCCTTTTCCAGGGGATCTTCCTGACCCAAGGATAGAACCCGAGTCTCCTGAGTCTCCTGCATTGGTAAGAGGATTCTTTACCACTGCGCCATCTGGGAATCCCAATAAAACCTTCATTGAATTTAATCATCTGTCCTTTGGGAGAACTGAGTGAGAATATTTGGGCAGGAAGGAAATGCAGAGGCAGAGTGCTCTAGAAAATGCCTGGGAATTGGAATTAAAAAACAAAGCAAGATGCTTGTTCTTTCTCCAATATTGTGTTCACTGTGTGTCCTTGTGAAAGTCACTTAACTTCTCTGAGCCTCGGTGAAATTAACTATAACAAGCATTTATTAAATATCTCCACAAGAATGTCTAGAGAGCTTGCTCTGCCCTTTCTGCTCTGCGAGGTGGGGAGGTAGGTGCGAGGTGAGGAGCTGAGGGCAATAGTTTTCTCAGCCATAGGATTTAACATAAATATTTGAATATAGTGGTTTCTCAGTGGAATTAATGGATTGATGCGATTGTGACAATCTGATATTTAGATCTAATTTGCGGGGGTCATTATGTTTCCTTTTGAAGTGTAACTGTGTTAAATTAATTACATGGAAGATTATATTAGCATCTTGAGGATTTTATGAAGGGATGACAAAATTTTAAAGGAAAAGCAAAAATGTATCTGGAAACTAGTAGTCAATGAAGGAATTCGTATCATTCTCATAAAAAGGAATTCCTTAAATATAAACATAGTGTTCTGTGTTTCAGAGGGCAAGAGTTCCTTTCCACTGTACTTAAATACACCAAATCTGTCGTTTTACGGCATCTTCCAGCTGATCTTTGTATAAATACGTGCTCCAAAGGCCATGGTGGTGGTGGTGGTGGTGGTGGTTTAGTCGCTAAGTCGTATCTGAACCTTGTGACCCATGGACTGTAGCCTGCCAGGCTCCTCTGTCCACAGGATTTCCCAAGCAAGAGTAGTGGAGTGGGTTGCCTTCTCCAGGGGATCTTCCCATCCTAGGGATCAAACCCTCATCTCCTGCATTGCAGCTGAATTCTTTACCACTGACCCACCAGGAAAGCTCCCTAACGTCATAAAATACAGCAATTTAATGAAAACCGAACTATCGACCCATGTTACCACGTAAGCAAATAGGTTCAGTGGCTGGCTGTTTCCATGTGCATGTTCAGTAAGCCATTTATCTACTTTTTAATTAAATTACCGTAGAAGAGTATTTTATGTAGCATGATGTGTTTGGTTTTTGTATAAACTATTTTGGGACTTTCTTTTATGTCCTCAGAACTTCAAAAAAGCATTGGAATAAGTCTGTGTAATTGATATTATCCAGATTTCTGTTCTTCAGATTTTAAACAATGGAGCTCAATTTGTTTAAGAGGAAGAGAGAGTGTAAACAGTTTTAAATTGTGTGAGATGTCAGTACCACCAGTGGTTGGCCAGTGAACCATTGTAAAGTAATTGGCAGCATTGTTATGTATGTAGCTCATTAATTTAATGCAGAATATATTTCTTGTTTCTCGTGAAGAACTGGAGGTCCTTTAGGGACTAATTTCTCCATGAAGTTTGATTGATTCTGAAATGCAAAATACTTATAGTTTTATTGGAAGTCAGTATGAGTATAAATATTTTTGACAAAAATGTGTGTAATTAGTATTTCTAATAAGTTAGTTGGTATGCATTAGTCACCAACATTAAGAGCTGAAACTGAAAATGGATCACTTTTGCATATTTAAAAAGGAGAAGGCAATGGCAACCCACTTCAGTATTCTTGCCTGGAAAATCCCATGGATGGAGGAGCCTGGCAGACTATAGTCCATGGGGTCACAAAGAGTCAGACGCGACTGAGTGACTTCACTCACTTTTCATATTTAAAGACTTATATACAGATATAAAATTAGAGATACAGATCATTGTGTCCTATGTGTGTAATCACTATGCCATTTACTGGTTCAGTTACCAGCTATTTATGGAAAAAATATTATGTGGTTAGCTGGGATTGTTGTTTTTCAGTCCCTCGGTCGTGTCCAACTGTTTTTGACCCCATGGAATGCAGCACGCCAGGCTTCCCTGTCCTTCACTAACTCCTGGAGTTTGCTCAAACTCATGTCCATTGAGTTGGTGATGTCATCCAACCATCTTGTCCTCTGTCACCCTCTTCTCCTCCTGCCTTCAATCTTTCCCAGCATCAGGGTCTTTTCCAATGAGTTGGTTTTTTGCATCAGGTGGCCAAAGTATTGGAGCTTCAGCTTCAGCATCTGTCCTTCCAGTGAATATTCAGGACTGATTTCCTTTATGATTGACTGGTTTGATCTCCTTGCCGTCCAAGGGACTCTCAAGAGTCTTCTCTAACACCACAGTTCCAAAGCATCAATCCTTCGGCGCTCAGCTCTTTTATGGTCCAACTCTCACATCCATACATGACCACTGGAAAAGCCATAGGTTTGACTAGATGAACCTTTGTTGGCAAAGTAATGTCTCTGCTTTTTAATGGGTTGTCTAGGTTTGTCATAGTTTTTCTTTCAAGGAGCAAGTGTCTTTTAATTTCATGGCTGCAGCCACCATCTGCAGTGATTTTGAAGCCCAAGAAAATAAAATCTGTCACTGTTTCCATTGTTTCCCCATCTCTTTGCCATGAAGTGACAGGACCAGATGCCATGATCTTCGTTTTTTGAGTATTGAGTTTTAAGCCAGCTTTTCATTTTCCTCTTTCACCATCATCTAGAGGCTCTTTAGTTCCTCTTCACTTTCTGCCATAAGGGTGGTGTCATCTCCATATCTGAGGCTATTGATGTTTCTCCTGGCAATCTTGATTCCAGCTTGTGCTTCATCCAGCCCGGCATTTCTCATGACATACTCTGCATAAAAGTTAAATAAGCAAGGTGACAGTATACAGACTTGACTTACTCTTTTCCCAATTTTGAACCAGTCCATTTTTCCATGTCTGGTTCTGTTGCTTCTTGACCTGCATACAGGTTTCTCAGGAAGCAGGTCAGGTGGTCTGGTATTCTCATCTCTTTAAGAATTTTCCACAGTTTGTTATGATCCACACAGTTAAAGGCTTTAGTGTAGTCAATGAAGCAGAATTAGTTGGTTTTTCTGGATTGCCAGTTTATTATCTGATGGATATTTGTTAGGAGCCAGAAGACTGAACAGTTATACTCTTGAGCTCAACTCATTTTCTCTACAATATCGCATCCAGAGAAGCTTCTATTATTGAAACATGTATTTTTATTTGTGTTTATCTAGCACACCTGGACTCTTTAAATACAGGTTACCATTTCATTAGGATTGTGAAAGATGAATGAGAAATAAAATGATAGGTTGCATGTTAAACAAATGCTAGTTACAAATCTTGTTATTTTTACTATATTCAAAGTAAAATTAGATCTTTCTTTTTCATTATATTCCTTATGTACACATAATTTCCATTTAAGTTAATCAAAAATAATATTCCACATGAAAATATCATGAACTTCATATTATAAGAAAAAGAAATCTAAGTATTAAATAATTTTTGAGTGTACCTCCAATATTTGATTATAAGATGTGATGAAATTTAATTGTAGCACAGTATGACGTAGGAATAAACCCTGAATATACTATGAAATCGGTGTTATTCTGTATAATAATTTCTTCATGACTTCTTTTCATATACTTTTCAGTGTATGGATACTTAAATAAGATGGAATAATTCAAGCTTGTATGGAGTGAGGGGGATGTCTTTCAGATGTGCTGTCGTGTCTGACTCTTTGGGATCCCATTGATTGTAGCCCGCCAGGCTCTTCTGTGGAGAAGGCAATGGCACCCTACTCCAGTACTCTTGCCTGGAAAATCCCGTGGGTGAAGGAGCCTAGTGGGCTACAGTCCATGGAGTCACACAGAGTTGGACATGACTGAGCAACTTCACTTTCACTTTTCACTTTCATGCATTGGAGAAGGAAATGGCAACCCACTCCAGTGTTTTTGCCTGGAGAATCCCAGGGACGGGGGAGCCTGGTGGCCTGCCATCTGTGGGGTTGCACAGAGTCGGACATGACTGAAGCGACTTCGCAGCAGCAGCAGGCTCTTCTGTGCATAGAATTCTCCAGGCAAGAATACTGGAGTGGATTTCCATTCCCTTCTGCAGAGGATCTTCCTGACCTAGGGATCAAACCTGCATCACCTGAATTGACAAGTGGATTCTTTACCACTAGCACCACCTGGGAAGCCTGTCATTCAGATACTCATGGGTTTAGTTTTCGTGGTTCCAAATAATAGAAAACCCAACTCAAATATGCTTAAGAAAAAAAAAAAGTTTGCTGGCCTACTTAATTGAAATATTTAGGAAATGGTTCCCAAAGTGTGGTTCATCTGGGAACTTGTTAGAAAAGTAGATTCTGAAGCCCCACCCCAGATTTACCTGCTCAAAAGCTCTCACTGTGGGGCTTAGCCATCTGCTTAAAAAAGATAATCATGTTGTCCTGATAACACAGTAACACTTGAGAGCCACTGATTCAGGATGGAATCTGTCTTCAGGTGCAACTCAATTTCTTGCTCAAGGGTTTGTACCAGGGCATAAATGTGTGTTGTGGACACCAGGGACAGCCTCATCTCCAAGCTTCATATGGTAGCCAGTGGCAGCTTAAGATACCAGTCTTCACAGCATGTCATCCAGTGGACAAGAGAAACGATGTTACCTTCACAGTCTTCAGTACCAAATGGAAACCTGTGTCCACCTGAAGAATGAAGAGAACTAGAAATGGAAACTGTATGGATCAACATATGCACTATGTTTTTCTTTTATGTAAGTCTGTTTAAAAGAAGAGAGTCAGAGGGAGAAAATATGACTGCAGTAAAGACAAAAAGATGAGCTACTGGAGAAACGACAGGAGATGAGGTGACTGGGGATATGAAGGCTATTTGAGGAATCAGGAGAAATGGTAAATAATATAAATCTGCAACATGGGGTTCATATTTTAGAAGTCTAGACCCCTTGCAGCTTTAAAACTTCATAAGCTATTCAAGTGTCATGTTTAATATTGTAAAATAATGATAATTTTAATCATTCATGCTATTGCTATTCTCAGTGGCTACATTACTATTCATTTATTCAGTCAATGCATGTTTAGCACTATGAAGGCTGTAAACACACAGCCAGTATTGCTCACGTTACTTAGGTTAGTTTTACACAAAAATATGACTATACTGTACCCTTCAAGTGTCAAGCTTTTTAAAAAGTGTTTTCTAAATTGCATCAACCAAATGGTAAAACAAAATCTGAAAATATGTAAAAAAGGACTAAAATACATTCTTAGGGCCAATACTTTATAATAAAATTTTCTTTATAATATTTCTTCATAAACCTTGAGTTTGTTTTATGGCTTCTAGGTTTTTCCAGTGATTTTGATGATCTGTCTTATTTTTTGTTTGTATATCTTCCTTAGATGAGAACAAATCAGATTTAGCATATTACTCAAGTGCATTAAATTTCACAAGAGAAATGTGTAGTTATAGCTGCAAGGCAGGTGTTGTGATCCTGTCAAATTGCTCACGCTAATTTTGAGCCATGTCAGGGAGGTTGCTGGGAGACGTAAGAGGAGCACAGGAAATTATAGGGAGCCTGTTGATAACAACGTGTCCTTGTACTGTGACCTATGATAATATCTAACCTGTCACATTACCAATGTTCCAGTTAAAACAGACGGCCTGTATTGGAGGCTTGATGCTCCCCAGGTGGTGCTAGTGGTAAAGAACCCACCTGCCAATGCAGGAGACACAAGGGACTTGGATTCAGTCCCTGGGTCAGGAAGATTCCCTGGACGTGGGAATAGCAACCCACTCCAGTATTCTTGCCTGGAGAGTCCCATGGACAGAGGAGCCTGGCGGGCTATGATCCACAGGGTACCAAAGAATCTGACATGACTGAAATGACTTGGCATGCATGCATGTGTTGGAGGTTTACACTGAAATCACTGAGAAAAGAAAATTAGGACAATTCTAAAAATATGGTTGTAATTATTGAAAGTTTAGTAGTGAAAATATGGATAAAATTGGCAATTGAAATTGTGATGGCAGAAAAACATTATCTTTAAAATAAATATATTTGCTGTATAGTTAAATTACTTTGGTTGTGTTTTCCCAGCTTGGTGACCGTAAGAATTCAGTTCAGTTCAGTTCAGTTGCTTAGTTGTGCTTGACTCTGCGACCCCATGGACTGCAGCACGCCAGGCTTCTCTGTCCATCAGCAGCTCTCAGAGCTTGCTCAAACTCATATCCATCAAGTTGGTGATGCTATCTGACAATGTCATCCTCTATCATCCCCTTCTCCTCCTGCCTTCAATCTTTCCCAGCATCAGGGTCTTTTCTAGTGAGTCAGTTCTTTGCATCAGGTGGCCAAAATATTGGAGATTTAGCTTCAGCATTAGTCCTTCCAATGAATATTCATGACTGATTTCCTTTAGGATGGACTGGTTGGATCTCCTTGCAGTCCAAGGGACTCTCAAGAGTCTTCTCCAACACCACAGTTCAAAAGCATCAGTTCTTCAGCACTCAACTTCCTTTATGGTCCAACTCTCACATCCATTCAAGACTACTGGGAAAACCATAGCTTTGACTTAGATGGACCTTAGCCGGCAAAGTAATGTCTCTGTTTTTTAATATGTTGTCTATGTTGGTCATAGCTTTTCTTCCAAGGAGCAAGCATCTTTTAATTTCATGGCTGCAGCCACCATCTGCAGGATTAGCTGTGATATTTTCTATTACTGGCTCCCTAAGGCCGTCTTCTAGGGAAATGCATTTTCTAGGTGTGTGTCTTTAATCAGTGCCGTGGGTAATTGTCAAGCTCAGATATATTGGCAAAGTGCTGGCCTAAAGTAAGAGTTCATTTACTTTTCAAGAAAATTAATACAGGGAGCTCATAGACATATAGCCAATCTCAGCTTGTGAATTTTTTTTTGTTGCTGATCATTCAGTGTCAGAAAGAAGGTTTAACCTCCCTCACTCACCTGGTGCCTAGGAAGACAGGTGAAAGTTTAACCAGGTGTGTGTTCCGTGCGTGGTTGGCACAGAAGCAGAGGAGCATAGAGCCATGAAGAAAGGTTGGCGCCTAGGAGGTGGTGATTAAAGAAATCCTGAAATTCAAAGGAGGAGACTAAGGGGGCCTTCATTGTGATGGGAGAGGGGTCACAGAGGAGGAATTAAGGCCCCAGTAAGTGGAGATACTGATGTCTGTGTTTCCCAAAAGATGTTTAGATGANTCCTGGAATTCAAAGGAGGAGACTAAGGGGGCCTTCATTGTGATGGGAGAGGGGTCACAGAGGAGGAATTAAGGCCCCAGTAAGTGGAGATACTGATGTCTGTGTTTCCCAAAAGATGTTTAGATGAAGCAAGTCTTGCCTCTCACCCCAAGGAAGCAGCGCTTGCACTGGCATTCGGGGGAGTACAAGGCTGTAGACACAGGCACAGTGGCATTTCTAATTGGAAGATGTGGTCTTTTCAGAACAATCTGCTCATCCTTTATTTTCTTTTTAAAGATGGTGGTGTTTTTGTTGTTCAGTCACTGAGTCATGTCCGACTCTTTGCAGCCCCAAGGACTGCAGCACAGCAGGCTTCCTTCTCCCTCACTGTCTCCTGGGGTTTGCTCAGATTCATGCCCATTGGGTCAAGGATGCTATCTAACCTCTCAACCTCTGCCAACCCCTTTTCCTCTTGTCTTCAATCGTTTCATCATCAGGGTCTTTTTTTAGCTTGACATGTACATTTAATTGACTCTATATCTTGAGAGAGTGGCATTTCAGAGTTCATTCCTTTACTTTTAAGTAGATAAAGGACATATGACTGCTTCGTTTCTCCCTCCACTGATTGTAGAACTGAGACAGATGGCTTTAGGAGTGGACACGGGAGGAGATTCCAGGTCACAGGCTTTAGAACCTGGAGTTCTTGAGCTGACTCAACTCTGCCTTGTGTGAACTGTGTCAGGATGTGAAAGCTGCTAAACCTGTCCAGTAACCTTCTTGGCTGTGACCTGAAGAATAGGACAGCTTGATAGAGAGCACTACGTACTCAGCATAAACTGTGCCCAGGCGCTGTGCTAGGTACCCTAGATATTGTTCATGGGGTTCTCAGTTCAGTTTTGTGAGGATTCCACTGTTGTGTTCTGACAATAGCAATAACTATTAATCTGCCTTACAGGATTTTGAGAGGGTAATCCATGAGGTTAGAGACATTAAACAAGCAAAAATAATATTCCAAAGTAGGGATAAAATTCTGTTTCTTTTGAGACATAAACTATATACAGCTTTGCAAGATAGTTTCCGACCCCCCACCGCCACCACCGACAACTCCCACCCATTAAATTTTTATGGAACCCCTCCTCATCTGTTTGCACATGGCATATAGGGGATGTAAATAGGTGGCACTAGAAGTCAAAAACCTGCCTGCCAATGCAGGAGACATAAGAGATGCAGGTTCAATCCCTGGGTTGGGGAGATCCCCTGGAATAGGGCATGGCAACCCACTCCACTATTTTTGCCTGGAGAATCCCGTGGACAGAGGAGCCTGGTGGGCTACAGGCCATAGTCTCGCAGAGAGTTGGACATGATTGAAGCAACTTAACACAGTAATATATTTTAGTTTCCCATCTATGCTTTGAAAAACCAGATAATATAGATGAATACATATGGAATTCAGGGTTAAAAATATTGGCCATATAGAATCTTGTCTGTCTTGAATTGGCTGTGTGACACCTAACAGGTTATTTCACTTCTTCTGAGTCTATTTCATTGGAAGAGTGAGAATCATCTCTCTTATGGAGCTTAAATGAGACAATGGAAGATGACCCATTGCAGGGACTGACAAAAATTGGATCACATTTAAATGAAATGTCACGGTTGAATGAGAGTTTGCAGAATAATTCTTTATAAATGCAAGTCAACACCATCAAATCTAATAACAGAATGATTCGTGTCTGAAAAGTGTGAATGTAAGTAATGTTAGAGCAACATTTGGTAAGATCCCTTCTGAAGGAAGAGAGTGAGTAAACTTGTATTCTCTTTTGCACCAGAGGAAAAAGCCTAAATATACTGCCAGAGATGAGGTCGCTGACATCAAAGGACACCTGAGTACTGATGCATGCTGATAAAATAGCATTCAGCTTGTCTGACTCACTGGTGAAAAAATAGAAACCATTGAGAGGTGGGCAAAGGTCTCGGTGTGAGGATTGCTAGCTTTCAGAATAAGTGAAAAACAACATGCTCTTCATCTCAGACTTTGTTTCCAGAGCTTACTTGCAGTGATGGAAACATTCCGTAAGGGTAAACAGAACTTTGTGATGGACTGAAAGTTTGTGTGCCCCCCCCCATCATATGCTGAAGTCCTCCCTGCCTCTCATATGATGTGTATTAGGAAGTAGGACCTTTGGGAATTGATTCGGTTTTTTCCAGTAGTTATGTACCGATGGGACCGTTAGACCATAAAGAAGGCAGAGTGCCAAAGAATTGATGTTTTCTAATTATGGTGCTGGAGAAGACTCTTGAAAGTCCCTTGGACAGCAAGGAAATCAAACCAGTCAATCCTAAAGGAAATCAACCCTGAATATTCATTGAAAGGACTGATGCTAAAGCTGAAACTCCAACGCTTTGGCCACCTGATGCAAAGAGCTGAGTGATGGGAAAGGACTCTGGTGCTGGGAAAGATTGCAGGCAGGAAGGGGGAACAGTGGAGGGTGAGATGGTTGGATGGCATCACCGACTCAATGAACATGAATTTGAGCAAACTCTGGGAGATAGTGAAGGACAGAGAGAGGAGCCTGCATGCCACAGTCCATGGTGTTGCAAAGAGTCGGACACAACTTAGCATCTGAACAACAACAACATGGGTTTAGATGAGGTCATGGCAAGTTCCCCCATGATAGGATTAGTGCTCTTATAAGAAGAGGAAGAGACACAGAGCTCTTGTCCTTCTCCACCATGTGAGAATGTAGTGAGAAGGCAGCAGTTTGCAAGCCAGGAAGAGGACCCTCCCTAAGAACCGAATATCCCAGCACCCTGATCTTGGACTCCCCAGCCTCCAGAACTGTGAGAAATCAGTGTCGTTTGAGCCTCCTGGTGTATGGTGTTCTGTTATAGACACCTGCACTAAATCACTCTTAATGGGCAGCTATTATTTAAGCACAGGGTTCTCTTAAGCAAAAACGAATATTCCAACCCTGAAACCAAGACTGGTTAAAATAATGTAAACACAGTGTGAGAAGCCTTGAATTCTGCCTGGGTTTGTCACTCGGGAGGTACCCTTTGAACAGGGCCTGGAAGAAGGAGAGGGATTTGTATCCTTGGGGTATGATAGCATCGGAGAGGTGAGACATTCATCGCAAATGAGCGCAGAGAAGAAGCTGAACTACAAATCAGTGTGTTGACAAAATATGCCAAGTCTGACAGATGGAGGCCAAGTCAAAAGCGGCAGCCTTGGGTCTTTTCATCTTCTTGCTTCAGAGTTTAGTCTGACAGATTTGCAGAGAGAGGGAGCAGAGTTTCTTGGTCATTAGAGAAATCATCCCCGAAGGATGCACTTTTCTGTTGATGAGTTAGGAGCCCCTTAGTATTCCCAGCATCAGAGTTGCCCCAAAGCCAGAGACATTTACTGACATTTAGTAGAGACCTCTCTCAGATTTCTTCTTCGCGCTGGCTCCCATGTTAATAAGTGGTATACTGGAGTGTTACACACCTGAGATCTCTCTGCTTCTGGGAAAACCATTTGCCTGAAAATTCTATAAAGTGAGTTTTTGAAGGTCTGATGACTTTTCTGCTCTTTCAAATTCTTCTGTACCTCCAACTTCTCATTCTGGAAATCACAGTGAGTTGAATGTGTCTGAATTTTGTCATTAAGGAAATGGCCTGGTTCTCTGTCTCTGATGAAAGATGGAGGAATGAAGTGTGCGGGGCTCCTTTTCAGCAGTTTTCTCCTCTCCCAGGTCAGCAGATGGCAGAGCTGGTTGGGGCCGCTTCTGACCTCCCTCTTAAATCATCTTCGCATCACTGTCACGGCAACCATTTGTCTTATAAAGCTCACAGCTTCCAAATTAACCCACTTTGGGGATTTCTCATCAAGAGAAGGCTTATATAAACAGGGATAAGCTGTGCAGTTGAATTTGGTTTGTTACTNTAGGTGGCACTAGAAGTCAAAAACCTGCCTGCCAATGCAGGAGACATAAGAGATGCAGGTTCAATCCCTGGGTTGGGGAGATCCCCTGGAATAGGGCATGGTAACCCACTCCACTATTTTTGCCTGGAGAATCCCGTGGACAGAGGAGCCTGGTGGGCTACAGGCCATAGTCTCGCAGAGAGTTGGACATGATTGAAGCAACTTAACACAGTAATATATTTTAGTTTCCCATCTATGCTTTGAAAAACCAGATAATATAGATGAATACATATGGAATTCAGGGTTAAAAATATTGGCCATATAGAATCTTGTCTGTCTTGAATTGGCTGTGTGACACCTAACAGGTTATTTCACTTCTTCTGAGTCTATTTCATTGGAAGAGTGAGAATCATCTCTCTTATGGAGCTTAAATGAGACAATGGAAGATGACCCATTGCAGGGACTGACAAAAATTGGATCACATTTAAATGAAATGTCACGGTTGAATGAGAGTTTGCAGAATAATTCTTTATAAATGCAAGTCAACACCATCAAATCTAATAACAGAATGATTCGTGTCTGAAAAGTGTGAATGTAAGTAATGTTAGAGCAACATTTGGTAAGATCCCTTCTGAAGGAAGAGAGTGAGTAAACTTGTATTCTCTTTTGCACCAGAGGAAAAAGCCTAAATATACTGCCAGAGATGAGGTCGCTGACATCAAAGGACACCTGAGTACTGATGCATGCTGATAAAATAGCATTCAGCTTGTCTGACTCACTGGTGAAAAAATAGAAACCATTGAGAGGTGGGCAAAGGTCTCGGTGTGAGGATTGCTAGCTTTCAGAATAAGTGAAAAACAACATGCTCTTCATCTCAGACTTTGTTTCCAGAGCTTACTTGCAGTGATGGAAACATTCCGTAAGGGTAAACAGAACTTTGTGATGGACTGAAAGTTTGTGTGCCCCCCCCCATCATATGCTGAAGTCCTCCCTGCCTCTCATATGATGTGTATTAGGAAGTAGGACCTTTGGGAATTGATTTGGTTTTTTCCAGTAGTTATGTACCGATGGGACCGTTAGACCATAAAGAAGGCAGAGTGCCAAAGAATTGATGTTTTCCAATTATGGTGCTGGAGAAGACTCTTGAAAGTCCCTTGGACAGCAAGGAAATCAAACCAGTCAATCCTAAAGGAAATCAACCCTGAATATTCATTGAAAGGACTGATGCTAAAGCTGAAACTCCAACGCTTTGGCCACCTGATGCAAAGAGCTGAGTGATGGGAAAGGACTCTGGTGCTGGGAAAGATTGCAGGCAGGAAGGGGGAACAGTGGAGGGTGAGATGGTTGGATGGCATCACCGACTCAATGAACATGAATTTGAGCAAACTCTGGGAGATAGTGAAGGACAGAGAGAGGAGCCTGCATGCCACAGTCCACGGTGTTGCAAAGAGTCGGACACAACTTAGCATCTGAACAACAACAACATGGGTTTAGATGAGGTCATGGCAAGTTCCCCCATGATAGGATTAGTGCTCTTATAAGAAGAGGAAGAGACACAGAGCTCTTGTCCTTCTCCACCATGTGAGAATGTAGTGAGAAGGCAGCAGTTTGCAAGCCAGGAAGAGGACCCTCCCTAAGAACCGAATATCCCAGCACCCTGATCTTGGACTCCCCAGCCTCCAGAACTGTGAGAAATCAGTATCGTTTGAGCCTCCTGGTGTTTGGTGTTCTGTTATAGACACTTGCACCAAATCACTCTTAATGGGCAGCTATTATTTAGGCACAGGGTTCTCTTAAGCAAAAACGAATATTCCAACCCTGAAACCAAGACTGGTTAAAATAATGTAAACACAGTGTGAGAAGCCTTGAATTCTGCCTGGGTTTGTCACTCGGGAGGTACCCTTTGAACAGGGCCTGGAAGAAGGAGAGGGATTTGTATCCTTGGGGTATGATAGCATCGGAGAGGTGAGACATTCATCGCAAATGAGCGCAGAGAAGAAGCTGAACTACAAATCAGTGTGTTGACAAAATATGCCAAGTCTGACAGATGGAGGCCAAGTCAAAAGCGGCAGCCTTGGGTCTTTTCATCTTCTTGCTTCAGAGTTTAGTCTGACAGATTTGCAGAGAGAGGGAGCAGAGTTTCTTGGTCATTAGAGAAATCATCCCCGAAGGATGCACTTTTCTGTTGATGAGTTAGGAGCCCCTTAGTATTCCCAGCATCAGAGTTGCCCCAAAGCCAGAGACATTTACTGACATTTAGTAGAGACCTCTCTCAGATTTCTTCTTCGCACTGGCTCCCATGTTAATAAGTGGTATACTGGAGTGTTACACACCTGAGATCTCTCTGCTTCTGGGAAAACCATTTGCCTGAAAATTCTATAAAGTGAGTTTTTGAAGGTCTGATGACTTTTCTGCTCTTTCAAATTCTTCTGTACCTCCAACTTCTCATTCTGGAAATCACAGTGAGTTGAATGTGTCTGAATTTTGTCATTAAGGAAATGGCCTGGTTCTCTGTCTCTGATGAAAGATGGAGGAATGAAGTGTGCGGGGCTCCTTTTCAGCAGTTTTCTCCTCTCCCAGGTCAGCAGATGGCAGAGCTGGTTGGGGCCGCTTCTGACCTCCCTCTTAAATCATCTTCGCATCACTGTCACGGCAACCATTTGTCTTATAAAGCTCACAGCTTCCAAATTAACCCACTTTGGGGATTTCTCATCAAGAGAAGGCTTATATAAACAGGGATAAGCTGTGCAGTTGAATTTGGTTTGTTACTTGTGGAAGGGATTGTGAGATCAGGTGGCAGAGGGTTCATGTCTCCAGACAGATTCTGACAACTTTTTCTCCACTATCTGTGCGGCCGTTTTCTTCTGCCGCATGTCCCTTTGAGGTTATTAAATATTTCTCTTGGTTTTCAGCTGAACTAGAGGATGGTGAAGGCTTGAGTCCCCTGGATGAATGTTTCCTTACGTGAGAATCTGGATTGTGAACAGCACCTTCTTTGTCAAGTTCAACGGCCTCAGATACTGAGCCGTATTTGTGGTCATGCTCGGCTGTTATTCAGTTAGGAGGTGATTTTGCTATTTTGGGAGATGAGGGAAATGGAAATAAATGGGGTTGCTTTTTGAGTCCAGAAATCCATTTGGCTCAATGGAGCTGACACATTTTATTGCAGTTTTTAGGGCCTCTTTCTAATTTGCAGTGGATACCGATGCCCTGCTTAGATTTCCTAAGGCCATGTCTGTTAGTCAGAAAGGAGACTGGGGTAGCCAGAATTCCCTCTCCAGATCTCTCTCCTCTGCTCTCTTTTCTCTGGTCCCTCCTTTCTTTGCCTTTCTTTCCCCAGAATCCCTTAGCGCTTGATGAGTTTTTACTTTCCTTCTCCTTCTGTGCTCCTGGGAAATCCATTTTGTAAAGCACCCGGATTTAATTCAGCAGCCCCAGAGGGTGATAGGTTCAAATGTAGCCAGCAAAGGAATTTGGAAAATCTCTTCAAAGAGCCTGGCTTTTGAGTGTGTTGTCTTGTGGTACAATCCTCTTTTGAATTTCAGAAGCCTAATGTTAATTCTTTCTTTCTCATTGCATTGGTTGTCTAAAAGTTCTTAAATTCCCCACTCCCCTTCATTCTCCAAAGTCAAATGGAGATGGGTCAAGCTGCCTAGGGTATAAATGCATGGAACAGCATTATTTAACAATGATCTCTCTAGGTAGGCATTTGTTAGGAGGGAATCCCAAGGTTTCCGAGATTACTTAGCACATAGTAGATGCACAAATAAGTAAATAAATAAGTAGGTGAATGGGGGGCAGGGAGATGGGAAGGACAGATTTTGTTGAATGAGCAGATTTCATGTCATCCTAAGCATCTTCAAAATTTGGCTCCTTGGAGGTGCCATCTAGAGCTAAGAAAGCCTCTTGTTGTTCAATCCTTTAGTCGTGTCTGACTCTTCTCAACCCCATGGGCTGTAGCCCACCAGGGTCCTCTGTCCATGGCATTCTCCAGGCAAGAATACTGGGGTGGGTTGCCATTTCCTTCTCCAGGGGATCTTCCCCACCTAGGGATCGAACCCACATCTCCTGCATTGGTAGGTGGATTCTTTACTGCTGAGCCACCAGGAAAGCCAAGAAAACCTCTAGTAGTTCGTAAGTAAGAGGCTGTTTTAATTTTATGGCTTCCTTCCTTAGCAAAAACTGCACTCTTGCCTTTTGACCTTTTACCCTCCCTCCCCATGAAGGATTGGGAGGATATTAAAAGATGACGATCCTGATATAGGCTTTCCTTAACAAGACAGCAAGTTTCACTGACTTTTTGAAAAACAAACACACCAACATGAGGCTGCAATATTTCCCATTAAATCACTTTAATATGCCCGATGTCCTGTCCTCTTTATTATGATTCTCAGTGTTGCAGTAAATTGTGTCCTGAATGTCCTTGATTGAAATGTACATTCCGCATTCAGGTATAGGGACCAGAGTGACTCCTTTCTGTGGGTGTGAAATGACATCTGCGTTCCGGACAGGCTTCAACCACCCGACAACTGTTCTCCCGAGTGATCTGTGAGCTGGGCCTTCGTCACCTGTTCAGTCTGCCAATATATTTTCCACATCTGTCCTCCCAGTTGCCCCGAGATTTATTTTGCTTGCCTGACGGCAAAATGTCCTTGCACCTGAGGGACCGAGGCTGGGGAAACATCGATCTCTTGTTTCTTTGACATGAGTCCATTAGCTTCATCTGTCTTGAGGACAAACCCGGCTAAGAGCCTATCTGATTTTTCTTCTTTGGGGACCTTTCAGAGTTTCAAGGTTACAGAGAAATTGGCTTCGAGCAAAGCCTGTTGCCATCTGTTGCTGGTTTCTAACCTCAGAGCCATTTAAGAGATGTGCCACGTTAGATTCACACAGACGTTTTAACTAATTATATGTCCTCGTACTTAACCCAAGAGCAAATATTAAGGTTTGTCCTATCTGTGCCATTTATCTAAATATCCCATGATTCAGCCTGTTTTTGGCTTTTTTGACATAGTGTTTATCTGTGAGAAGATGTCATCTTCAGCGGCAGCGTGTGTATTCTGGATAGTCATAAAATAATAATGCATGTGAATGGAGAGCCAAAAAGCAAGCAGGAGATTTGGAGATTCCTGTTTTGTTTTAATTGAGAAAACTGAAACCCAGAGAGCTTATGTCAAAATCTCAGAATTAGCTCATGTTTCAGGTGAAATTTGCCTTTGGGTTTTAAACACGTGCTAGCACTGAACTTTTGGTGACTGTTTGCTTATTATTCCTCAGTGTTCTTAGATTTCTTAACTAAGAAATAACTGTTTTTTAAGATATAAATATTATTTTCTAGTAAAAATTTGAAAGGGGCTAAAAAGTAGAAACTTCGGTCAGAATATGCAACTATACAGCTCTTTCTCTCTATGCTGCTGCTGCTGCTAAGTCGCTTCAGTCGTGTCCGACTCTGTGCGACCCCATAGAGGGCAGCCCACCAGGGTCCCCCGTCCCTGGGATTCTCCAGGCAAGAACACTGGAGTGGATTGCCATTTCCTTCTCCAATGCATGGAAGTGAAAAGTGAAAGGGAAGTTGTTTAGTCATATCTGACTCTTAGCGACCCCATGGACTGCAGCCCACCAGGCTCCTCCATCCATGGGATTTTCCAGGCAAGAGTACTGGAGTGGGGTGCCATTGCCTTCTCCACTTTCTCTCTATATATACACATATATATGGGCTTGCCTGGTGGCTCAGTTGGTAAAGAATCTGCCTGCAAAGCAGGAGACCTGGGTTCATTCCCTGGGCTGGGAAGATGCCTGGAGGAGGGCATGGCAACCCACTCCAGTATTCTGGCCTGGGGAGTCCCATGGACAGAGGAGCCTGGCGGGCTGCAGTCCACGGGGTCGCAAAGAGTCGGACACAGTTGATCGACTATGCACAGCACATATACACACACACACTTCTATACAAATAAATATAATTATATTAATATTCTAGGCTAGGTTTTCTTTCATTATATTACATATGCCTCATATTCACTNGCACAGTAGATTAACGTGACAATTTGCAGTCATTGGAATGATAAGTAGGAAGATTTCGTTTGTGGACATGGGTTGTAAAATCAGATTTGAAAAACCATGACTACTATTGTTATGTCTCCTCTACTATCAATTGTGGGAAAGGTATGTACGCATACAGACAAATATGAAAAATTCTGTGAAAAGCTAACTGGCGTTGGTGTGATTGCCACGGCTTTCTTTTTGCTTTGCTTTAGAATTCTTCTGTAGTTTCATATTGGTTCATACAGCGTGATTACAGTCATGTGGTATGTCATGCCAGGAAACGGAAACACACTAGGTGAAAAGGATGGCAGTGATAGTGACAAGTACTGAACATCGTGTGTAAATATGACAGGTGTTTCCAGTTGGCCCGGGAGGGTTTTGAATCCTCAGTTGGGCCTTGGGAACCATAAATTGAATAAGACCATATGAAAGGTGCTGGTTATTTCCAATTCCTAATCCTATATTCCCAATACATTAATATTTTAGAAAGACAATTGGCTTCAAAAGGCTCCATAATATTTAAGTAGCAGGAATGAAGACTGGGCCCCAAATCCCTGGTGTCCATTCTGTAAAAATGTGTGATGCTGAAGTGGTGAGGATATTAGGGATTGAGCCTGCTCTTGGCATAACCTTGAAATAGCCCACCTTTGTTTCCGGCTGCCACAAGGATGGTGCCCTGTCTCTCTCCCAACAGATGTGAGCGTGGATCCCTCTTCCCCAGGCTTGATTTTCTTTTCCCATCCCAGAGTCTCTTGTCCACCTGCCATCCTCTCAAGGATGCTCAGGACTTAGTCTGATTTTGGAGTGCTGCTCCCTCCACGGTGCTGTGTATAGGGGTATTCTGGGAGCAGAAAGAAGTAACTAACAGAGGGAAAATTGTTTTTTCGAGCTAATAGTTTTTGGTACTACTCAAACCATACTGTAGGAGGGGCCTGCCTTACGTTGGCTGAGTCCAAGTTAGGGAGACAGAAGAGGATTGAAAAGATCTTGACTCGGAGCTGCTGGGGAGATGTATGAGGTGTCCCAGCATCTGTCTGGGACATTCCCCAGTGGCTCAGAGGTAAAGAATCAACCTTCATTGCAGGAGCCACAGGAGACTCAGGTTCGATCCTTGTGTTAGGAAGATCCCTTGGAAAAGGGCATGACAACCCACACCAGTGTTCTTGCCTGGAGAATCCAATGGACAGAGGAGCCTGGTAGGCTACGATCCTTGGGGTCACAAAGACTCAGACATGAGTAAGGCAACTTAACATGTTAGCACGTCTGGGAGATAATTAGGAAGAAGATTTTCTATTTAAGGTAGGGGCTGCTGGTGGTGTAAACTTACATGGTTCACGTAACCAGCATAGCTTCCCTTTATCTTGAGACAAGGATTCTAGTAAAAGGATTTGTTGAGCTAAAAGTTAATAGCTTATAGCTTACAGTGTGTATTTTGTAATTTGTTGTTGTTTAGTCTGACTCTTTGAACCCCCATGGACTGCAGCACATGCCAGGCTTCTCTGTCCTTCACTATCTCTCGGAGTTTGCTCAGACTCACGTCCATTGAGTCGGTGATACCATCCAACCATCTCATCCTCTGCTGACCCCTTCTCCTCCTGTCCTCAATCTTTCCTGCATCTGGGTCTTTTCCAATGAGTTGGCTCTTCACATCAGGTAGCCAAAGTATTGAAACTTCAGCATTAGTCTTTCCAATGAATATTCAGGGTTGTTTTCCTTTATGATTGACTAGTTTGATTTCCTTGCAGTCCAAGGAAATCTCAAGAGTCTTCTCCAGCACCACAGTTCCAAAGCATCAATTCTTTGGCGTTCAGCCTTCTTTATGGTACAACTCTCACATTCCTACATGACTACTGGAAAAACCATAGGTTTGACTATACAGACCTTTGTCAGCAAAGTGATCTCTCTCTTTTTAATATGCTGTCTAGGTTTGTCATATCTTTTCTTCGATTTCATGGCTGCAGTTACTATCCACAGCGATTTTGGAGCCCAAGGAAATAAAGTCTGTCACTGTTCCCATTGTTTCCCCATCTATTTGCCATGACTTGATGGGACCGGATGCCATGATCTTTGTTTTTTGATTGTTGAGTTTTAAGCCAGCTTTTTCACTCTCCTCTTTCACTTTCATCAAGAGGCTCTTTAGTCGCTTTTCACTTTCTGGCATTAAGAAAGGATGGGGTATTTTCAAAGGTTTTATTTTCTTATGCTGATTTTCTTAATATTCTTTAATTTCCCCACCAGCCTGTTCCCACAACTTGTTTACATGTGGATACCCTTCCCTTCAATCTATATTTTCCATCTGTATCACTCCAGGGTCACTATTTTTTCATAGAATATTTCTACTTGAATGATTTACTGATATCTGAAAATTAATGTATCGAAGCCAAGGTTCAAAGTCGTTTTCTGTTGCAAGACAACAGATAGTACTCAGTATTGAATTTCTCACTGTAATCAAATTCCACTTACTCCAAAGGTAGATAAGCTCCCAGGGAGGCCAGGGGCCAGCATGGATCAAGTCCAAGGCTGGAAACCAGGAAACGAGGGCTGAGCTACCTTCTGTCTGCGCACAGCTCTGTGATCATGTAAATCATTTAGCTTCTCCCACTTCACACCATGGGGTGGCTTGATCCGCAGAGCTTCTTCAGGCTTAAAAAATTCTGGTTCTCTTCCCTGATTTTAATATTTAATGATATGCGTAGTTGTCCTTTTGCTGCATGAGAATTAGGCGTGAATGATAAATGGCTCACAATGAATGGTTCTAATTAGTTATAACTTAGAGAAAACACATCCATTTTTAAGTCTTTCCTCTTCTCATTTTATTGGGTTTTCCAGTATCAGTAGTTAGTATCAGTGACATTTGATTTTCCCTGGGAACCTTGCATCCTTTTATTATTGCCATCCTCAGCCTCTTCTCTCTGTTGGTTTCATCATAGTGGCTGTGGACACATACGTTAAAGACTATTACAATGTGTCTTCAGTCACTCAGTCATGTCCAACTCTTTCCGACCTCATGGACTGTAGCCCATTAGTCTCCTCTGTCCATGGAATTTTTTAGGCAAGAATTCTGGAGTGGGTTGCCATTTCCTTCTCCCAGAGATCTTCCTGATGGAACCCAGGTCTCCTGCATTACAGGCAGGTTCTTTACCACCAGTGCCTCCTGGGGAGCCCAAAGGCTATTAAGCTGGATATTATTTCCCAAATCACTAGTTGCTCCCCATTGTAATTCTATGGTACCCTGTTTCTTTCCTCTGTCATTCCCTCTCATCCAGGTAAGGTCCTTTGTTGGCAGCTTCTTGCCTATCCTGAACAAAGGTTAAAAACCTAGAGATGAGCATGGAGGAATTAAGAGACAGGGTCTATGCTACAAGAGTTAACAGTCTAGGGAGCTGAATTATTGAGCTGCTTGATCACCTTGGGTAGGATCTGGACAACCAGGGCAGCTGAAGGAGCATGGCAGAGGGCAACACCCACCATGGGAAAGGCCCTGGAGTCCACTTTCCCAGATGGTGGGGGTCTGACATGGTGAGAAGAAAGAGAGTGACTTGGCATTACAGGATGCAGGGAGCTAGAATGGAGGCTGTCTGATAAAGTGGTCTTCTAGGCTCTGTAAGTTAACTTTACCTGATAAACATCATATTCATTGTTATAACTAATATTAATTGACCACTGTGAATGGGTTTCCCTAGTGGCTCAGATGGTTAAGGATCTGCCTGAGGTGCAGAAGACCTGGGTTCAATTCCTGGGTAGGGAAGATCCTCTGGAGACAAAAATGGCAACCCAATCCAATATTCTGCCTGGAGAACGCCCATGGACAAAGGAACCTGGTAGGCTACAGTCCATTGGGTCACAGTCAGACACAGCTGACTGACTAACACTACATGAATGTGAAAGGCACTATGATAAGTACTGTAAGAGGGTCATTTTATTCCTCGCAATATCCCTTTTAGGTATGTGGTTTTTAAAAATGTTTATTTATTTATCTTTATTATTATTATTTTTGATATGAACCATTGATAAGTCTTTATTGAATTTATTACAGTATTGTTTCTGTTTTATCTTTTGGATTTTTGGCTACAAGGCATGTAGAAGCTTAGTTCCCAGACCAGGGATGGAACCCACACCCCTGCATTGGATAAATCATGGGTCAGGAGTGTAAAGCATAGCAATTTGGGGAAGCTTGGCTTCAGTCACATGGGTGGCAGTTGCTGGAGCCAGCTTCTGGAATGTCTGTTTAAGGCACGAGGAGAAGACATTTGCTTTCCCCTTCTGCTTGCCTGACATGACATCCCCAAAGCATGTGACTGCCGTATCTGTTTTTTCCTGTTAAGATGGACCCAGACACTTAAACCAGGAAGGCGTCAAGACTCTGAAAATTCTGTCATTGAGCAAGCTAGTCATAAAGTGAAGCTGGAAAGGAAAGAAAAACTTTGATTCCCTTCGGTATCTTCTAATTGAAATTGGTCACATGGAGTCCTAAGCAAAGATGCTCTTGACCCAAGCAGCCTGGTACTTCTCTTCCTGAGCTGAAAGCACATCACGTCCCTAGCCCCGTGTGGCCCCATAGCACCTCTTAAGGGCTGTTCCTTTGGACGACAGCCAAGTGGTCTCTAGAGAAATTACCGGGAAATTGATTCTGATGTTAAGGAGTCCTTGAGAGAAATAGCATCTGTCTTTTGTTTCAGAGTAATTCAGCCGATAGATATTTTCTTTTTAGGCAGGTACAAAATTCCACGCTGCTCAAAGATGAGTGTTCCTTATGTAGGATTTAATACTTGGACAGTTCCAGTAGAGGTGGGGGAGATTTTGATGCCAATCTCTGATTGGAATGTTTTTCCAATACTAGCATGTGGTTCTGTGGCAGGATTTCAGTCAAGTTTTCCACTCAGTCATATGATTTGGTGCCTCTGGTATTTACGTTCTCATTTAGTATAGATGACCCATCACTGAACATTTTTGTCGTGCTTTTTTTCCTTTTAATTTAATAGCCAAGAAAAAAAAAAGAGTTCTCTATGTGAGACCTCATATGACTTCCACTGGGAGCTGTCTCCACTTTCAGCTTCCATTTCCTTTTAAATTCCACTGGCTGGCCTTAGTTTCCACATGTGCAGCTGGGAAGGCTCTTGTGTGAAGCCTGGTCATCATATTTCCTTTGCAGATCTGAGTGCATTTTTTTAAACTTCTCAAATATGACGCAAAATCAAGACTGTTGAAATAATCTGTAATGGTGAGGCCAAGGGTGGAAATATGAGGCATACATTTCTATAGAGATATATATTATAATCATCCTTTTTTTTATGTAATTTCGTACCTGTGAAATACCTTTATGAATTGATATGCTTCCCCAGGTCATTTGGGAAGGGCTGGTGTTTGCATTGACTTATGTCTAGAGATCTACAGTGAGATGTTTAGTGAGATTCATTTGGGATTTTATAGAAATAAAAGAATCAAGCAATTTTGACTTATCAAGGCTTTACGATTTTACAAAAATAAAGGAGTTATAGTGATTGTAAAACTCCTAGAAGAAAGCATAAGTGAAACATTCTCTTAGGTCAGTCTTTCCAGTTAATGGAAATAAAAATGAAAGTAAATAAATGGGACCTAATCAAACTCATAAGCTTTTGCACTGCAAAGTAAATATAAAAAAATGAAAAGACAACCTGTGAAATGGGAGAAATTATTTGCAGATGATGCCACGAACGAGGGCTTAATCTCCGAAATACAGAAACAGCCCATGCCACTCAACAAGAAAACAAGCAAACCAACTGAAAAATGAGCAGAAGACCCTAATAGACCTTTCTCCAAAGTAGACATACAGATGGCCAGTGAGCACATGAAAATATGCTCACCATCACAAATTATTAGAAACACGCGAATCACAACTACAGTGAGGCCCCACCTCACACCTGTCAGAATAGCCATCATTAAAAGTCTCCAAATAATAGATGCTGGAGAGAGTGTGGAGAAAAGGGTCCCCTCTGACACTGTTGGTGGGACTGTAAGTTGGTGCAGCCACTGTGGACATCACTATGGAGGAGCCTCAAGAAAACTAAAAATAGAACTACCATATGATCCAGCAATCTCACTCCTGGGCATATAACCAGAAGTGAAGTCGCTCAGTTGTGTCCGACTCTTTGCAACCCCACGGACTGTAGCCTACCAGGCTTCTCCGTCCATGGGATTTTCCAGGCAAGAGTACTGGAGTGGGTTGCCATTTCTTTCTCCAGGGGATCTTCCCAACCCAGGGATCAAACCCAGGTCTCCCGCATTGGAGGCAGACACTTTACCCACTGAGCCACCAGGGAAGCCCAGGGCATATAACCAGACAAAACTATAATTCAAAAAGATACATCACCCCTATGTTCATCGCAGCACTATTTTCAATAACCAAGACAAGGAAGCAACCTAAATGTCCGTTGACAGATGAATGGATAAAGAAAATATGATATATATATATACAATGGAATACTACTCAGCCATAAAAACAACGAAAGAATGCCATTTGCAGCAGCATGGATACAACCAGAAATTATCATACTAGGTAAATTAGAAAAAGAAAGGCAAATACTGTATGATATCACTGATATGTAGAATCTCAAACAGGGCACAAATGAACTTATCTGCAAAACAGAAGCAGACTTACAGTCATAGAGAACTGACTTGTGGTTGCCAAGGGCGATGGGGACAGGGAGAGGGTTGAACTGGTAATTTAGGCTTAGTAGATACCAACTATTATATATAAAATGGGTGAACAACAAGGTCCTGCTGTATAGCACAGGCAGCTATATCCAATATCCTGGGATAAACCATAATGGAAAAGAATATATATAGTTGTGTAAAACCGAGTCACTTTGCTGTCAGCAGAGATTGGCAAAACATTGTAAATCAACCCTGCTTCAATAAAACAAAAAGTTATGATAGCTGAAAACTAGAGTTTTGGTGATGATCACCCTGCAGTGTATACAGAAGCTGAATTATAATGTTGTACACTTGAAATGTATCAAATGTTATAAACAAATGTTACTGCAGTTGAGAAAAGGGATTCGTTTACAAGATGTGAAATGTCTTTGAATTTAAAATATATACAGATGGTCTCAATCATTTGTTCAGATGAATATTTGCATGCACGGTTATGGTATACATGTCAGCTGATTAAACTGCCAATGGGGCCGCCTCCAGCCTTCTAGTATAAATGGCCTCCTGGTTCCCAAATGTTCACTATCAGTCCAGTCTTGCTTTGTTTTTGCATTGTGTCTTTAATCACACATACTGAGAAAAGAAAGAAAAGTGCTTCCCTCATAGCTCAGTTGGTAAAGAATCTGCCCACAGTGCAGGACACCTGGGTTCAATCCCTGGGTGGGGAAGATCCCCTGGAGAAGGAAATGGCACCCCACTCCAGTATCTTTGCCTGGAAAATCCCATGGACAGAGGATCCTAGTGGGCTGCAGTCCATGGGGTCGCAAAGAGTTGGGCACGACAGTCTTGCTTTGTTTTTGCATTGTGACTTTAATCACATACTAGTCATATCCTGGTTACTTGCAAAAAAGAATTTCAGACTTCATCTGTGTTTACTGCATATCCTTTTGTTATATTATATGACTTCTACATGACATATTGGTTCTTACTTTGATTCCTATTAACTCTATCAACTCCTACCTCAGATCTTTACATGTAGAATTACATAGAGGTACTTGTCACAAAATTTGTTGAGTCAACAGTGTAGAAGGCTGCAGTAATTTGCTTTACCATGGAAGGTTATACAGATTTTAATGGGTTTGTCTGGAGAAAGAAAGCCGACTGTTTTCTCACAAGAAAATGTTCTTTTCTTTATGTTCTTTGTGTTCATATTTTCCCTTTGACTTTCACTGTAAAATGCCCTCCCTCAGTTTTGAAATTAGATCAGCAAGAACAAGGACAGTTGTCAAAAGTTGCCGCTTCTGGCTTGGACAAGAAATTTTGCATGTTGCTTCCATCCTCTTAATGTGAATTGCCTATAAATAGACTTTAGCAATTGATTTTACTTTTTGTAATCAGCTGCCCCCAGAGGGATCATTAATGGATGGCCTTGAAAAAGGAAGAAATTTCTATGTGTTTGACATGCTTTCATTACAGTAATTGGGGAAAAAGAGAAGAAATGGGATGTGACTCAGGGCTTGGGGGTCTCAGTGTCCTAGTTTGCTTCTCAGATGGAACTCTGTGCCTGAAACACATTTTTGCCTTCTGCTGCTGGCTCAGCTTGGCTTTCCTTGTGGCCATGGGATGACCTTGGTCTCCTTGTCCCTGCTTCATCCCCTGAGACCATCTCCTGCTGCCCCTGTGGGGCACAGGTGTCGCCCACCATGCCATCCCACCTACCAAATGAAGTCCCCTAGGTACTCCCATTTTAGGTACTCTCTCAGGATAAAGCCATCAGGACGAAGACTGAATTCAAGATCACTTTTATTTGGTTGATCGTGGTTAGAATCGTCTTTGATTATTGCTTGCAAGCTTCAACGCACTAGTAGAGAGTCCAATAAAATGCATCATGCAGTATCTCTTTATAAATTGTTTTCTTTAAGAGGTATGAACAGGACTTTCCTGGTGGTCTAGCAATAAAGAATCCACCTGCCAATGCAGCAGACACAGGTTTGATCCCTGGTCTGGGAAGATCCCACATGCTGCGGAGCAACTAAGTCCTTGTAACACCACCACTGAGCCTGTGTGCCTGGGGTCCAGGCTCCATGGCAAGAGAAGTCACCACGATGGGAAACTCAAGCACTACAATGAGGAGTAGCCCCCACTCGCTGCAATGAAAGAAGAGCCTGCACAACAAAAAAATTAAAAAAACCAAAAAAAAAAAACCAAAAAATAAGAACCAGAGAGTCTCTTGATGAAAGTGAAAGAGGAGAGTGAAAAAGTTGGCTTAAAGGTCAACATTCAGAAAGCTAAGGTCATGGCATCTGGTCCCATCACTTCATGGCAAATAGATGGGGAAACAGTGGCTGACTATTTTTCTGGGCTCCAAATTCACTGTAGATGGTGATTGCAGCCATGAAATTAAAAGACACTTACTCCTTGGAAGGAAAGTTTTGACAGCATATTAAAAAGCAGAGACTTTGTCAACAAAGATAGACTTTGCCCATCTAGTCAAGGCTGTGGTTTTTTCCAGTAGTCATGTATGGATGTGAGAGTTGGTCTATAAAGAAAGCTGAACGCCGAAGAATTGATGCTCTTGAAGTGTGGTGTTGGAGAAGACTCTTGAGAGTCCCTTGGACTGCATGGAGATCCAACCAGTCCATCCTCAAGGAGATCAGTCCTGGGTGTTCATTGGTAGGACAGATGTTGAAGCTGAAACTCCGGTACTTTGGCCACCTGATGAGAAGAGCTGATTCATTTGAAAAGACTGATTCTGGGAAAGATTGAGGGCTGGTGGAGAAGGGGACGACAGAGAATAAGATGGTTGGATGGCATCACCGACTCAATGGACATGAGTTTG
>SJYW01023580.1:245161-258040 GCA_006410735.1 Raphicerus campestris | reverse complement strand
TAGGTGAAAAGGATGGCAGTGATAGTGACAAGTACTGAACATCGTGTGTAAATATGACAGATGTTTCCAGTTGGCCCGGGAGGGTTTTGAATCCTCAGTTGGGCCTTGGGAACCATAAATTGAATAAGACCATATGAAAGGTGCTGGTTATTTCCAATTCCTAATCCTATATTCCCAATACATTAATATTTTAGAAAGACAATTGGCTTCAAAAGGCTCCATAATATTTAAGTAGCAGGAATGAAGACTGGGCCCCAAATCCCTGGTGTCCATTCTTTAAAAATGTGTGATGCCGAAGTAGTGAGGATATTAGGGATTGAGCCTGCTCTTGGCATAACCTTGAAATAGCCCACCTTTGTTTCCGGCTGCCACAAGGATGGTGCCCTGTCTCTCTCCCAACAGATGTGAACGTGGATCCCTCTTCCCCAGGCTTGATTTTCTTTTCCCATCCCAGAGTCTCTTGTCCACCTGCCATCCTCTCAAGGATGCTCAGGACTTAGTCTGATTTTGGAGTGCTGCTCCCTCCACGGTGCTGTGTATAGGGGTATTCTGGGAGCAGAAAGAAGTAACTAACAGAGGGAAAATTGTTTTTTCGAGCTAATAGTTTTTGGTACTACTCAAACCATACTGTAGGAGGGGCCTGCCTTACGTTGGCTGAGTCCAAGTTAGGGAGACAGAAGAGGATTGAAAAGATCTTGACTCGGAGCTGCTGGGGAGATGTATGAGGTGTCCCAGCATCTGTCTGGGACATTCCCCAGTGGCTCAGAGGTAAAGAATCAACCTTCATTGCAGGAGCCACAGGAGACTCAGGTTCGATCCTTGTGTTAGGAAGATCCCTTGGAAAAGGGCATGACAACCCACACCGGTGTTCTTGCCTGGAGAATCCAATGGACAGAGGAGCCTGGTAGGCTACGATCCTTGGGGTCACAAAGACTCAGACATGAGTAAGGCAACTTAACATGTTAGCACGTCTGGGAGATAATTAGGAAGAAGATTTTCTATTTAAGGTAGGGGCTGCTGGTGGTGTAAACTTACATGGTTCACGTAACCAGCATAGCTTCCCTTTATCTTGAGACAAGGATTCTAGTAAAAGGATTTGTTGAGCTAAAAGTTAATAGCTTATAGCTTACAGTGTGTATTTTGTAATTTGTTGTTGTTTAGTCTGACTCTTTGAACCCCCATGGACTGCAGCACATGCCAGGCTTCTCTGTCCTTCACTATCTCTCGGAGTTTGCTCAGACTCACGTCCATTGAGTCGGTGATACCATCCAACCATCTCATCCTCTGCTGACCCCTTCTCCTCCTGTCCTCAATCTTTCCTGCATCTGGGTCTTTTCCAATGAGTTGGCTCTTCACATCAGGTAGCCAAAGTATTGGAACTTCAGCATTAGTCTTTCCAATGAATATTCAGGGTTGTTTTCCTTTATGATTGACTAGTTTGATTTCCTTGCAGTCCAAGGAAATCTCAAGAGTCTTCTCCAGCACCACAGTTCCAAAGCATCAATTCTTTGGCGTTCAGCCTTCTTTATGGTACAACTCTCACATTCCTACATGACTACTGGAAAAACCATAGGTTTGACTATACAGACCTTTGTCAGCAAAGTGATCTCTCTCTTTTTAATATGCTGTCTAGGTTTGTCATATCTTTTCTTCCAAGGAGCAAGCATCTTTTGATTTCATGGCTGCAGTTACTATCCACAGCGATTTTGGAGCCCAAGGAAATAAAGTCTGTCACTGTTCCCATTGTTTCCCCATCTATTTGCCATGACTTGATGGGACTGGATGCCATGATCTTTGTTTTTTGATTGTTGAGTTTTAAGCCAGCTTTTTCACTCTCCTCTTTCACTTTCATCAAGAGGCTCTTTAGTCGCTTTTCACTTTCTGGCATTAAGAAAGGATGGGGTATTTTCAAAGGTTTTATTTTCTTATGCTGATTTTCTTAATATTCTTTAATTTCCCCACCAGCCTGTTCCCACAACTTGTTTACATGTGGATACCCTTCCCTTCAATCTATATTTTCCATCTGTATCACTCCAGGGTCACTATTTTTTCATAGAATATTTCTACTTGAATGATTTACTGATATCTGAAAATTAATGTATCGAAGCCAAGGTTCAAAGTCGTTTTCTGTTGCAAGACAACAGATAGTACTCAGTATTGAATTTCTCACTGTAATCAAATTCCACTTACTCCAAAGGTAGATAAGCTCCCAGGGAGGCCAGGGGCCAGCATGGATCAAGTCCAAGGCTGGAAACCAGGAAACGAGGGCTGAGCTACCTTCTGTCTGCGCACAGCTCTGTGATCATGTAAATCATTTAGCTTCTCCCACTTCACACCATGGGGTGGCTTGATCCGCAGAGCTTCTTCAGGCTTAAAAAATTCTGGTTCTCTTCCCTGATTTTAATATTTAATGATATGCGTAGTTGTCCTTTTGCTGCATGAGAATTAGGCGTGAATGATAAATGGCTCACAATGAATGGTTCTAATTAGTTATAACTTAGAGAAAACACATCCATTTTTAAGTCTTTCCTCTTCTCATTTTATTGGGTTTTCCAGTATCAGTAGTTAGTATCAGTGACATTTGATTTTCCCTGGGAACCTTGCATCCTTTTATTATTGCCATCCTCAGCCTTTTCTCTCTGTTGGTTTCATCATAGTGGCTGTGGACACATACGTTAAAGACTATTACAATGTGTCTTCAGTCACTCAGTCATGTCCAACTCTTTCCGACCTCATGGACTGTAGCCCATTAGTCTCCTCTGTCCATGGAATTTTTTAGGCAAGAATTCTGGAGTGGGTTGCCATTTCCTTCTCCCAGAGATCTTCCTGATGGAACCCAGGTCTCCTGCATTACAGGCAGGTTCTTTACCACCAGTGCCTCCTGGGGAGCCCAAAGGCTATTAAGCTGGATATTATTTCCCAAATCACTAGTTGCTCCCCATTGTAATTCTATGGTACCCTGTTTCTTTCCTCTGTCATTCCCTCTCATCCAGGTAAGGTCCTTTGTTGGCAGCTTCTTGCCTATCCTGAACAAAGGTTAAAAACCTAGAGATGAGCATGGAGGAATTAAGAGACAGGGTCTATGCTACAAGAGTTAACAGTCTAGGGAGCTGAATTATTGAGCTGCTTGATCACCTTGGGTAGGATCTGGACAACCAGGGCAGCTGAAGGAGCATGGCAGAGGGCAACACCCACCATGGGAAAGGCCCTGGAGTCCACTTTCCCAGATGGTGGGGGTCTGACATGGTGAGAAGAAAGAGAGTGACTTGGCATTACAGGATGCAGGGAGCTAGAATGGAGGCTGTCTGATAAAGTGGTCTTCTAGGCTCTGTAAGTTAACTTTACCTGATAAACATCATATTCATTGTTATAACTAATATTAATTGACCACTGTGAATGGGTTTCCCTAGTGGCTCAGATGGTTAAGGATCTGCCTGAGGTGCAGAAGACCTGGGTTCAATTCCTGGGTAGGGAAGATCCTCTGGAGACAAAAATGGCAACCCAATCCAATATTCTGCCTGGAGAACGCCCATGGACAAAGGAACCTGGTAGGCTACAGTCCATTGGGTCACAGTCAGACACAGCTGACTGACTAACACTACATGAATGTGAAAGGCACTATGATAAGTACTGTAAGAGGGTCATTTTATTCCTCGCAATATCCCTTTTAGGTATGTGGTTTTTAAAAATGTTTATTTATTTATCTTTATTATTATTATTTTTGATATGAACCATTGATAAGTCTTTATTGAATTTATTACAGTATTGTTTCTGTTTTATCTTTTGGATTTTTGGCTACAAGGCATGTAGAAGCTTAGTTCCCAGACCAGGGATGGAACCCACACCCCTGCATTGGATAAATCATGGGTCAGGAGTGTAAAGCATAGCANGTATGTGGTTTTTTAAAATGTTTCTTTCTTTATCTTTATTATTATTATTTTTGATATGAACCATTGATAAGTCTTTGTTGAATTTATTACAGTATTGTTTCTGTTTTATCTTTTGGATTTTTGGCTACAAGGCATGTGGAAGCTTAGTTCCCAGACCAGGGATGGAACCCACACCCCTGCATTGGATAAATCATGGGTCAGGAGTGTAAAGCATAGCAATTTGGGGAAGCTTGGCTTCAGTCACATGGGTGGCAGTTGCTGGAGCCAGCTTCTGGAATGTCTGTTTAAGGCACGAGGAGAAGACATTTGCTTTCCCCTTCTGCTTGCCTGACATGACATCCCCAAAGCATGTGACTGCCGTATCTGTTTTTTCCTGTTAAGATGGACCCAGACACTTAAACCAGGAAGGCGTCAAGACTCTGAAAATTCTGTCATTGAGCAAGCTAGTCATAAAGTGAAGCTGGAAAGGAAAGAAAAACTTTGATTCCCTTCGGTATCTTCTAATTGAAATTGGTCACATGGAGTCCTAAGCAAAGATGCTCTTGACCCAAGCAGCCTGGTACTTCTCTTCCTGAGCTGAAAGCACATCACGTCCCTAGCCCCGTGTGGCCCCATAGCACCTCTTAAGGGCTGTTCCTTTGGACGACAGCCAAGTGGTCTCTAGAGAAATTACCGGGAAATTGATTCTGATGTTAAGGAGTCCTTGAGAGAAATAGCATCTGTCTTTTGTTTCAGAGTAATTCAGCCGATAGATATTTTCTTTTTAGGCAGGTACAAAATTCCACGCTGCTCAAAGATGAGTGTTCCTTATGTAGGATTTAATACTTGGACAGTTCCAGTAGAGGTGGGGGAGATTTTGATGCCAATCTCTGATTGGAATGTTTTTCCAATACTAGCATGTGGTTCTGTGGCAGGATTTCAGTCAAGTTTTCCACTCAGTCATATGATTTGGTGCCTCTGGTATTTACGTTCTCATTTAGTATAGATGACCCATCACTGAACATTTTTGTCGTGCTTTTTTTCCTTTTAATTTAATAGCCAAGAAAAAAAAAAGAGTTCTCTATGTGAGACCTCATATGACTTCCACTGGGAGCTGTCTCCACTTTCAGCTTCCATTTCCTTTTAAATTCCACTGGCTGGCCTTAGTTTCCACATGTGCAGCTGGGAAGGCTCTTGTGTGAAGCCTGGTCATCATATTTCCTTTGCAGATCTGAGTGCATTTTTTTTTTAACTTCTCAAATATGACGCAAAATCAAGACTGTTGAAATAATCTGTAATGGTAAGGCCAAGGGTGGAAATATGAGGCATACATTTCTATAGAGATATATATTATAATCATCCTTTTTTTTTTATGTCATTTCGTACCTGTGAAATACCTTTATGAATTGATATGTTTCCCCAGGTCATTTGGGAAGGGCTGGTGTTTGCATTGACTTATGTCTAGAGAACTACAGTGAGATGTTTAGTGAGATTCATTTGGGATTTTATAGAAATAAAAGAATCAAGCAATTTTGACTTATCAAGGCTTTACGATTTTACAAAAATAAAGGAGTTATAGTGATTGTAAAACTCCTAGAAGAAAGCATAGGTGAAACATTCTCTTAGGTCAGTCTTTCCAGTTAATGGAAATAAAAATGAAAGTAAATAAGTGGGACCTAATCAAACTCATAAGCTTTTGCACTGCAAAGTAAATATAAAAAAATGAAAAGACAACCTGTGGAATGGGAGAAATTATTTGCAGATGATGCCATGAACAAAGGCTTAATCTCCAAAATACAGAAACAGCCCATGCCACTCAACAAGAAAACAAGCAAACCAACTGAAAAATGAGCAGAAGACCCTAACAGACCTTTCTCCAAAGTAGACTTACAGATGGCCAGTGAGCACATGAAAATATGCTCACCATCACAAATTATTAGAAACACGCGAATCACAACTACAGTGAGGCCCCACCTCACACCTGTCAGAATGGCCATCATTAAAAGTCTCCAAATAATAGATGCTGGAGAGAGTGTGGAGAAAAGGGTCCCCTCTGACACTGTTGGTGGGACTGTAAGTTGGTGCAGCCACTGTGGACATCACTATGGAGNGGCCCCACCTCACACCTGTCAGAATAGCCATCATTAAAAGTCTCCAAATAATAGATGCTGGAGAGAGTGTGGAGAAAAGGGTCCCCTCTGACACTGTTGGTGGGACTGTAAGTTGGTGCAGCCACTGTGGACATCACTATGGAGGAGCCTCAAGAAAACTAAAAATAGAACTACCATATGATCCAGCAATCTCACTCCTGGGCATATAACCAGAAGTGAAGTCGCTCAGTTGTGTCTGACTCTTTGCAACCCCACGGACTGTAGCCTACCAGGCTTCTCCGTCCATGAGATTTTCCAGGCAAGAGTACTGGAGTGGGTTGCCATTTCTTTCTCCAGGGGATCTTCCCAACCCAGGGATCAAACCCAGGTCTCCCGCATTGGAGGCAGACACTTTACCCACTGAGCCACCAGGGAAGCCCAGGGCATATAACCAGACAAAACTATAATTCAAAAAGATACATCACCCCTATGTTCATCGCAGCACTATTTTCAATAACCAAGACAAGGAAGCAACCTAAATGTCCGTTGACAGATGAATGGATAAAGAAAATATGATATATATATATACAATGGAATACTACTCAGCCATAAAAACAACGAAAGAATGCCATTTGCAGCAGCATGGATACAACCAGAAATTATCATACTAGGTAAATTAGAAAAAGAAAGGCAAATACTGTATGATATCACTGATATGTAGAATCTCAAACAGGGCACAAATGAACTTATCTGCAAAACAGAAGCAGACTTACAGTCATAGAGAACTGACTTGTGGTTGCCAAGGGCGATGGGGACAGGGAGAGGGTTGAACTGGTAATTTAGGCTTAGTAGATACCAACTATTATATATAAAATGGGTGAACAACAAGGTCCTGCTGTATAGCACAGGCAGCTATATCCAATATCCTGGGATAAACCATAATGGAAAAGAATATATATAGTTGTGTAAAACCGAGTCACTTTGCTGTCAGCAGAGATTGGCAAAACATTGTAAATCAACCCTGCTTCAATAAAACAAAAAGTTATGATAGCTGAAAACTAGAGTTTTGGTGATGATCACCCTGCAGTGTATACAGAAGCTGAATTATAATGTTGTACACTTGAAATGTATCAAATGTTATAAACAAATGTTACTGCAGTTGAGAAAAGGGATTCGTTTACAAGATGTGAAATGTCTTTGAATTTAAAATATATACAGATGGTCTCAATCATTTGTTCAGATGGATATTTGCATGCACGGTTATGGTATACATGTCAGCTGATTAAACTGCCAATGGGGCCGCCTCCAGCCTTCTAGTATAAATGGCCTCCTGGTTCCCAAATGTTCACTATCAGTCCAGTCTTGCTTTGTTTTTGCATTGTGTCTTTAATCACACATACTGAGAAAAGAAAGAAAAGTGCTTCCCTCATAGCTCAGTTGGTAAAGAATCTGCCCACAGTGCAGGACACCTGGGTTCAATCCCTGGGTGGGGAAGATCCCCTGGAGAAGGAAATGGCACCCCACTCCAGTATCTTTGCCTGGAAAATCCCATGGACAGAGGATCCTAGTGGGCTGCAGTCCATGGGGTCGCAAAGAGTTGGGCACGACAGTCTTGCTTTGTTTTTGCATTGTGACTTTAATCACATACTAGTCATATCCTGGTTACTTGCAAAAAAGAATTTCAGACTTCATCTGTGTTTACTGCATATCCTTTTGTTATATTATATGACTTCTACATGACATATTGGTTCTTACTTTGATTCCTATTAACTCTATCAACTCCTACCTCAGATCTTTACATGTAGAATTACATAGAGGTACTTGTCACAAAATTTGTTGAGTCAACAGTGTAGAAGGCTGCAGTAATTTGCTTTACCATGGAAGGTTATACAGATTTTAATGGGTTTGTCTGGAGAAAGAAAGCCGACTGTTTTCTCACAAGAAAATGTTCTTTTCTTTATGTTCTTTGTGTTCATATTTTCCCTTTGACTTTCACTGTGAAATGCCCTCCCTCAGTTTTGAAATTAGATCAGCAAGAACAAGGACAGTTGTCAAAAGTTGCCGCTTCTGGCTTGGACAAGAAATTTTGCATGTTGCTTCCATCCTCTTAATGTGAATTGCCTATAAATAGACTTTAGCAATTGATTTTACTTTTTGTAATCAGCTGCCCCCAGAGGGATCATTAATGGATGGCCTTGAAAAAGGAAGAAATTTCTATGTGTTTGACATGCTTTCATTACAGTAATTGGGGAAAAAGAGAAGAAATGGGATGTGACTCAGGGCTTGGGNTTTTTGTAATCAGCTGCCCCCAGAGGGATCATTAATGGATGGCCTTGAAAAAGGAAGAAATTTCTATGTGTTTGACATGCTTTCATTACAGTAATTGGGGAAAAAGAGAAGAAATGGGATGTGACTCAGGGCTTGGGGGTCTCAGTGTCCTAGTTTGCTTCTCAGATGGAACTCTGTGCCTGAAACACATTTTTGCCTTCTGCTGCTGGCTCAGCTTGGCTTTCCTTGTGGCCATGGGATGACCTTGGTCTCCTTGTCCCTGCTTCATCCCCTGAGACCATCTCCTGCTGCCCCTGTGGGGCACAGGTGTCGCCCACCATGCCATCCCACCTACCAAATGAAGTCCCCTAGNTGCAAGTGATAATTAACCGCATTTCAAACCATTGTTTATCTCTAGCTCAAAATATGTGTCAGCAAAAGAAAAGATAAAAAAGATTGATAGCAACTGTATGTTGCCCAAGCCCACAAATAATTAAAATTCTCTTATGTTTTATATTCCTGTAGAAGCCTTTGAATTAAAAATGAAGGACAATCTTATTAGTGAGACAGGTTTTGCTTAGGAAAGTCTGCTCCTTGTCCTACCATTTCTAAGNCCCAAGCCCACAAATAATTAAAATTCTCTTATGTTTTATATTCCTGTAGAAGCCTTTGAATTAAAAATGAAGGACAATCTTATTAGTGAGACAGGTTTTGCTTAGGAAAGTCTGCTCATTGTCCTACCATTTCTAAGTTCCTCTTATTTAGAAATGAAAATACCTGGAAATGTTTTCATTAATATAGCCAGCAGTTTTACATAAAGCAATTGGTTCCTGCCTTTCCTGAATCCTGACTTCAGTTCTGAAGTTCAGTATGCTTCGATGCTACTCCAGATGTATGTATTTACCATTTGGAAAAGAAAGTGTGTCCCTCTCTAGACTCTGTGAAATCAAATTGGCATGAAATGAACTTTGGCTCCAAAGCTTCTGCTGACATTTATTTGCAAAGGTTTCTGTGGCCAATATTCCTGCTGCCGAGGTGACATTAAACCTGGCTGGTCACCAGGGAGAACTGTGGCTTTTCTCTTCACTCATTCTGGGTGTGAGAAAAAAGGAAATACTTTAGGATATGCCAACCTTGATTTTGATTTGGCTTTTTCTGCTCCAAGCAATCCTTGATATTTACATTTCAGCAAAAGACCAAAATAAGTAAAATAAAATAAAAAACTGAATTCCCAGCACAGAGAGACAATAATCAGGGGGAGAACTTAACATTGCCTAGCTTTTTCTTAAAATGTATGTTAAGTCCCTCTTCCTAAAGCCTCTGATGGCACCTAGATCCCTTGTGTGCTGGAGCTGTTGATGTTGATCATTTTTATCCCTGGATTTGGGGTATCTTTAACATAAATTATAAACATGTATCTTAGAATTCTGGTTCCCAATCTTGACTGGGAATGCTTTTTAATTCCTAGTGCTCAGGCTGCATCACAGACCAGCTGATCAACATGCCTGCGGTTGGAACCAGGCATCCAGTTTTTTAAACCTCCTAGGTGCCTACAGTATGGAGCCAAATTCGAGTCATTGTCTCATAAACCCACATCCCCAAGTNCATAAATTATAAACATGTATCTTAGAATTCTGGTTCCCAATCTTGACTGGGAATGCTTTTTAATTCCTAGTGCTCAGGCTGTGTCACAGACCAGCTGATCAACATGTCTGCGGTTGGAACCAGGCATCCAGTTTTTTAAACCTCCTAGGTGCCTACAGTATGGAGCCAAATTCGAGTCACTGTCTCATAAACCCACATCCCCAAGTGATGTCATCCATCTTGATGTGTGTAGAAGATGAGGACCCTAGGCTACAGGTCTAGATGTTCTGTAAATGCAAGGTGTTTTCTTATAACCTGATTTAATTTTAATAACAAGTTGCTCTCTCCAACCCGTGTAATTCGGCCACTGTGGGGGAGAATTGATCTTCGCTAATTTAGGTTTCTTTCTTTCCCTAGGATTGCAAGTGAGTTTCAAGGGAATTGAAACTTGCTTGAGAGGGTGCTGATCCAGGCTACTTCTTAACCCCTTGCGCTGGCCTTAGCCAAAAGGACACCAGCACATCTGTCTGGCAATGGGTCTGTGGTCCACCAGGTCTCCCCAGCACTGCCCCTCGGCCTTCCTCCATCCCAGGTGAAGGGCTCTTTCTTTCTCCCACGCTGGACGGTGTGTGAGGCATTGAGGTGAACTGGCCGAGTCTGCCCTGAAGCACCATCCAGCATTTTCTCTTCTGCATCTTCTCCACACTTGGAAAGTGGCTCCCGTGGGGTTTGCTGTTTCAGACAGAATGAGAGAGATATTGAATGACAGTGTTAAGAAAGGAACCAGAATTAACCTGGAGCTTCTGGTCAGCAAAACCAGAGTCCCCTCTTTTTCTTTAGACAAAAGCTGTACGTTCCTTTTTAGTTTAAAAGAAACCATGAAAGGATGCCTCTTATCTTGAAGCAGTTTTTTCGCATGGAATTGTTTGATTAAAAATTATCGTTGAAAATATGTTACTATCAAAGTTCAACTCCACATTTTTTCTAGACACATCTAATTTGTCTCTGGTTCCTCGGGTACTTTTGTCATTTGTTTCACAGTATGAATCACCTTTAAAATCGTATCAACTGGTGCCGCCTCCACTGGATCAGGGCAGTGCTTCCTCTCTTGTCCTTTAGAAATTCTCCCTAATTATTGATGTGGATGAATTACTTCCTTTTAGAGAATGTTTGAAGCTGATTTATTGACAGTTTCTTAATTAGTATCTTTGCTGAGTACACCTCAGCTTGTCTAACTCAGTTCTGCATAACCCCTGGGCCTTCAGAAAATATGATTCCCCCTTACAAAGTCCAGGCTAAATATGCATAGCATTTAGGTTTCTATTGTTGTAACCACAGTGTCCACTAATCATGTGCCTGTTATGTACCAGACACCGTGTTCCTGCCTTATAAAGATTGTCTTGTTTAGTCTGACAGTCTCCATTTTACTGTCAGGTGAGGAAACAGCTCAAAACACTTGCCCAGGTTTACTCAGCGCGTTAATCACAGTTAGGACCTGCTTCACACTCTTAACTATCAGACTTAACACATACAAATTAAGGCAGTTCTTGACGTCTGAAATGTTATTGTACATATGTGTGTGTGTGTGTGTGTGTGTGTGTGTGTGTACATGCTCAGTCGTGTCTGACTCTTTGTGGCCCCATGGACTGCAGCACAGAAGTTTTCTCTGTCTTCCACTGTTTCCCAGAGTTTGTTCAAATTCATGTCCATTGAGTTGGTGATGTCATCCAACCATCTCGTCCTCTGTCACCACCTTCTCTGCCTGCCTTCAATCTTTCCCAGTATCAGGGTCTTTTCCAACGAGTCAGCTCTTTGCATCAGGTTCTGAAAATTAAATATGTTCAGATTCATAATGGAATTTCAAGAGAAGCTTGGAAATGTTTTGGAAATAAACCCTTTGAAGGAATGTGACCGGTACTATTGAGACTTCCACAGAAAGTGTCTTGATACCTGTGTCTGATATGGGGGACTGTGCTTAGGGGGCCTTAGTCTAACCCAGAGCTGCCTGATGGAACAGGAAGCTTGATGGAGCCTTCTTTCTCTGCACTGACCAGCATGGTAGCCTCTTTTCTTTTCTCTTGGCTGCTCTGCGTGTGGAATCTTAGTTCCCCAACCTCTACTGCAGGAGGATGGAACCCAAGTCTCCGGCAGTGGAACCTTGGAGTCTTAACTATTGGACCACCAGGAAAGTCCCATCTTTTCTTCTTCTCTTCTTTTCTTTTTTCTTATCGTTTTTCTTCCTTTTCCTCTTTTTGTTGAATAAAGCAAATAAATATAAGCTTTGGCATCAGACAAAGTTTAATTCCTAATAATAATAATCTGAGTAAATAAGTGAGTTTTTCCTTTCTAAATGCAAGTAAATAGTAGCACCTACTTGTATGGTTATTTTTAGGATTAATGGGATGATCCTGCAGAGTTACGCTATACATCATCTGTTCATGGTGATTTGATCCTGGTGATGGTCCTACTTCCCCAGTGGTGCAATGGTAAAGAATCCATCTGCAATGCAGGAGACACAGGGGATGCAGGTTCAGTCCCCGGTTGGCAAGATCCCCTGGAGAAGACAATGGCAACCTACTCCAGGATTCTTGCCTGGAGAATCCCATGGACCTAGGAGCCTGGCCAGCTACCGTCCATAGGGTCGTAAAGAGTTGGGCGTGACTGAAGTGACTTAGCATGCCTGTGTGTTTGCACTAGTGGTAACATAAAAACTGGCAAGAGAAAGGTTTGCTACAGATTTCAAAGAACTTGTGCTCAGATTCCCATCTTATGTTTTCCTTTGCTTTCCTTTCTGCACTATCATATTGCATCCTAAAAATAAAGACTCCAATTATAAATGTGGGGCTTCATTAAAACTTCTTGATACGAAAGAAAGCAATACCATACCAGAATCAGTGATCTAGTATGATCAAACTTCCAGAAACTGATTTTTCAGTAGTCTGTTCTGTGAGAGACCAATAGCAGTGCTTTTTAGAGGGCAGCATTTGTTTTGTGTTATCTGCAGTTAGAAAGTTTCAGCCCAAGCCCCAGAAACGAGCGCAGAAGTGGCGAGTGATAAGAGGAAACCC
>SJYW01023580.1:193056-239876 GCA_006410735.1 Raphicerus campestris | reverse complement strand
TTCCTCTTATTTAGAAATGAAAATACCTGGAAATGTTTTCATTAATATAGCCAGCAGTTTTACATAAAGCAATTGGTTCCTGCCTTTCCTGAATCCTGACTTCAGTTCTGAAGTTCAGTATGCTTCGATGCTACTCCAGATGTATGTATTTACCATTTGGAAAAGAAAGTGTGTCCCTCTCTAGACTCTGTGAAATCAAATTGGCATGAAATGAACTTTGGCTCCAAAGCTTCTGCTGACATTTATTTGCAAAGGTTTCTGTGGCCAATATTCCTGCTGCCGAGGTGACATTAAACCTGGCTGGTCACCAGGGAGAACTGTGGCTTTTCTCTTCACTCATTCTGGGTGTGAGAAAAAAGGAAATACTTTAGGATATGCCAACCTTGATTTTGATTTGGCTTTTTTGCTCCAAGCAATCCTTGATATTTACATTTCAGCAAAAGACCAAAATAAGTAAAATAAAATAAAAAACTGAATTCCCAGCACAGAGAGACAATAATCAGGGGGAGAACTTAACATTGCCTAGCTTTTTCTTAAAATGTATGTTAAGTCCCTCTTCCTAAAGCCTCTGATGGCACCTAGATCCCTTGTGTGCTGGAGCTGTTGATGTTGATCATTTTTATCCCTGGATTTGGGGTATCTTTAACATAAATTATAAACATGTATCTTAGAATTCTGGTTCCCAATCTTGACTGGGAATGCTTTTTAATTCCTAGTGCTCAGGCTGCATCACAGACCAGCTGATCAACATGCCTGCGGTTGGAACCAGGCATCCAGTTTTTTAAACCTCCTAGGTGCCTACAGTATGGAGCCAAATTCGAGTCATTGTCTCATAAACCCACATCCCCAAGTGATGTCATCCATCTTGATGTGTGTAGAAGATGAGGACCCTAGGCTACAGGTCTAGATGTTCTGTAAATGCAAGGTGTTTTCTTATAACCTGATTTAATTTTAATAACAAGTTGCTCTCTCCAACCTGTGTAATTCGGCCACTGTGGGGGAGAATTGATCTTCGCTAATTTAGGTTTCTTTCTTTCCCTAGGATTGCAAGTGAGTTTCAAGGGAATTGAAACTTGCTGGAGAGGGTGCTGGTCCAGGCTACTTCTTAACCCCTTGCGCTGGCCTTAGCCAAAAGGACACCAGCGCATCTGTCCGGCAATGGGTCTGTGGTCCACCAGGTCTCCCCAGCACTGCCCCTCGGCCTTCCTCCATCCCACGTGAAGGGCTCTTTCTTTCTCCCACGCTGGATGGTGTGTGAGGCATTGAGGTGAACTGGCCGAGTCTGCCCTGAAGCACCATCCAGCATTTTCTCTTCTGCATCTTCTCCACACTTGGAAAGTGGCTCCCGTGGGGTTTGCTGTTTCAGACAGAATGAGAGAGATATTGAATGACAGTGTTAAGAAAGGAACCAGAATTAACCTGGAGCTTCTGGTCAGCAAAACCAGAGTCCCCTCTTTTTCTTTAGACAAAAGCTGTACGTTCCTTTTTAGTTTAAAAGAAACCATGAAAGGATGCCTCTTATCTTGAAGCAGTTTTTTCGCATGGAATTGTTTGATTAAAAATTATCATTGAAAATATGTTACTATCAAAGTTCAACTCCACATTTTTTCTAGACACATCTAATTTGTCTCTGGTTCCTCGGGTACTTTTGTCATTTGTTTCACAGTATGAATCACCTTTAAAATCGTATCAACTGGTGCCGCCTCCACTGGATCAGGGCAGTGCTTCCTCTCTTGTCCTTTAGAAATTCTCCCTAATTATTGATGTGGATGAATTACTTCCTTTTAGAGAATGTTTGAAGCTGATTTATTGACAGTTTCTTAATTAGTATCTTTGCTGAGTACACCTCAGCTTGTCTAACTCAGTTCTGCATAACCCCTGGGCCTTCAGAAAATATGATTCCCCCTTACAAAGTCCAGGCTAAATATGCATAGCATTTAGGTTTCTATTGTTGTAACCACAGTGTCCACTAATCATGTGCCTGTTATGTACCAGACACCGTGTTCCTGCCTTATAAAGATTGTCTTGTTTAGTCTGACAGTCTCCATTTTACTGTCAGGTGAGGAAACAGCTCAAAACACTTGCCCAGGTTTACTCAGCGCGTTAATCACAGTTAGGACCTGCTTCACACTCTTAACTATCAGACTTAACACATACAAATTAAGGCAGTTCTTGACGTCTGAAATGTTATTGTACATATGTGTGTGTGTGTGTGTGTGTGTGTGTGTGTGTACATGCTCAGTCGTGTCTGACTCTTTGTGGCCCCATGGACTGCAGCACAGAAGTTTTCTCTGTCTTCCACTGTTTCCCAGAGTTTGTTCAAATTCATGTCCATTGAGTTGGTGATGTCATCCAACCATCTCGTCCTCTGTCACCACCTTCTCTGCCTGCCTTCAATCTTTCCCAGTATCAGGGTCTTTTCCAACGAGTCAGCTCTTTGCATCAGGTTCTGAAAATTAAATATGTTCAGATTCATAATGGAATTTCAAGAGAAGCTTGGAAATGTTTTGGAAATAAACCCTTTGAAGGAATGTGACCGGTACTATTGAGACTTCCACAGAAAGTGTCTTGATACCTGTGTCTGATATGGGGGACTGTGCTTAGGGGGCCTTAGTCTAACCCAGAGCTGCCTGATGGAACAGGAAGCTTGATGGAGCCTTCTTTCTCTGCACTGACCAGCATGGTAGCCTCTTTTCTTTTCTCTTGGCTGCTCTGCGTGTGGAATCTTAGTTCCCCAACCTCTACTGCAGGAGGATGGAACCCAAGTCTCCGGCAGTGGAACCTTGGAGTCTTAACTATTGGACCACCAGGAAAGTCCCATCTTTTCTTCTTCTCTTCTTTTCTTTTTTCTTATCGTTTTTCTTCCTTTTCCTCTTTTTGTTGAATAAAGCAAATAAATATAAGCTTTGGCATCAGACAAAGTTTAATTCCTAATAATAATAATCTGAGTAAATAAGTGAGTTTTTCCTTTCTAAATGCAAGTAAATAGTAGCACCTACTTGTATGGTTATTTTTAGGATTAATGGGATGATCCTGCAGAGTTACGCTATACATCATCTGTTCATGGTGATTTGATCCTGGTGATGGTCCTACTTCCCCAGTGGTGCAATGGTAAAGAATCCATCTGCAATGCAGGAGACACAGGGGATGCAGGTTCAGTCCCCGGTTGGCAAGATCCCCTGGAGAAGACAATGGCAACCTACTCCAGGATTCTTGCCTGGAGAATCCCATGGACCTAGGAGCCTGGCCAGCTACCGTCCATAGGGTCGTAAAGAGTTGGGCGTGACTGAAGTGACTTAGCATGCCTGTGTGTTTGCACTAGTGGTAACATAAAAACTGGCAAGAGAAAGGTTTGCTACAGATTTCAAAGAACTTGTGCTCAGATTCCCATCTTATGTTTTCCTTTGCTTTCCTTTCTGCACTATCATATTGCATCCTAAAAATAAAGACTCCAATTATAAATGTGGGGCTTCATTAAAACTTCTTGATACGAAAGAAAGCAATACCATACCAGAATCAGTGATCTAGTATGATCAAACTTCCAGAAACTGATTTTTCAGTAGTCTGTTCTGTGAGAGACCAATAGCAGTGCTTTTTAGAGGGCAGCATTTGTTTTGTGTTATCTGCAGTTAGAAAGTTTCAGCCCAAGCCCCAGAAACGAGCGCAGAAGTGGCGAGTGATAAGAGGAAACCCAGTGTTGTGTAGGGAACACGATAAACTAAAGAAGTCATCTCTTGACCAGGACGCATGCCAAGTCATGAGTCAAAGCTCCATGGAGGAGATGGCATCTAGTCACACTCCCAAAAGATAATCATCACTCTGTTCAGGGCGTCCCGCTGACTCCATGGGGCTGCTGGCAGGATGCTGGAGACACTGCAAGGCTGACTCACTGCAACCAAGGGACTTAGCACATGGCAGGAAAGGAGAGCAAGTTTAAGCTGAGAGTACATGTGATTTGCTGAGATTCCGAAGCAAGAAGAGTGGAACCAGAGGGTTGCTGAGCACATCACTCATCTGTGGGGCTAGAGAAGGAATACAGGAAGCCAGAAGCCAAGACAGGCTTCCAGGCAAACAGGTTGGTGTCTCGGGTTTGAGAAGGAGGTGGAAACGAACAACAGGCAGGCTGATGAAGTGGCCAACTCACTGCCTTCTGTCTGCTCTGGTACAGTCCTTTTGGATCTGACTCCTGTCTTAAATAAAAATGCCACTTGAGAGAGAGGATTTGGGCAGAAATCAAAGAAGAAAGGACGACTACATGAAGGAATGATAAGAAATTCTGCAGTGGAAGAATATATACAAACTCTGGGTGGACCCAGACCAACAGACCTTTGCTAATATAGGAGCCGTGTTTGGTGACGTATGGCTTGGGGTGATCTTGGAAAGTTGTCCCATTCTCGTTAGTTCATTCGAGGCTTCCGTGGTGGCTCAGTGGGAAGAGCATCCACCTACGATACAGGACATGCAGGAGACGTGGGTTCAGTCCCTGGGTCTGGAAGATCCCCCGGGGGAGGAAATGACAACCCACTCCAGTATTCTTGCCTGGGAAAGTCTATGAACAGAGGAGCTTGGTGGGTCACTGTCTGTAAGGTTGCAAAGAGTTGGACACGACAGAGCGCGCACACATGTAATCTCAGAGTACTCAAAAAAGCTCATTAAGTCATTAGTTCATTTGTTCTTGTACTTACTCATTTTTTAGGCACTGTGGTAGAAGTGGGAGACCTAGCAGAAAATAAAACCAGGTATCTGCTCATTTTTAGTTTTCATTGTAATATGGGAAACAGACCGTAAGCTAGAAAAGAAGCAAAAATAAAGTATGTTAGATGGTGATAAATGCTACAGAAAATTGAACAGACAGGGGGATTAGGAATTGTTGGGCCGAGGAGGACCGTGGTGTTACATAGGATGGCCAGGGAGGACTGGCAATTGCCAATGACCTTCCTTGTATGCAAGGACAAGAAGGAGGCAGTGTGGCTAAGATGCAGGGAATGAGGGGCAGGGGGTGGAGCTGACGTCGGAGGAGCAGTGGGTGGGGCCAGGGGCATGGTAGAGTCTGATGGAGACACAGCAGAGACCTGGACCTGGGATGAGGGCCCTGCCAACTATGAAAGAAAGTGAAAGTGAAGATCGCTCAGTCATGTCCGACTCTTTGCAACCCCATGGACTGTAGCCTTCTAGGCCCCTCTGTCCATGGGGATTCTCCAGGCCAGAAGACTGGAGGGGGTGGCCATTCCCTTCTCCAGGGAATCTTCCCAACCTAGGAATTGAACCCAGGTCTCCCGAGTTGCACACGGATTCTTTCCCTCTGAGCCACCAGGGGAGCTTGAAGGCATCGACAAGGTCGTCATGCCCTCACGGATGCTGAAGGGCTTCCTGGCCCCTTTTCCTGACAGATTATTCTCCATAATGAGCTCAAGTAAAATCGTGATCAAAACTCTGTGCTGATTACGTCTGTTCCTCTAGACTAGTTATTTTTCATCTGGAAAACTACACTAAAAAAATGTAAAAGGTGAGACTCCTACTATTCCATCCAGTTTTTACTTCCATTGTCCTAGCCCTGGAGCTTATGGTTTCTGTGACTCTTACGGCATATCATGGAGGAATCTGAGTCCAACTGGAGACGCCAATAAAGTGCTCTCAAAAGTGACATATATACACTACCACGTGAAAAACGGGCTTCTGCTGTGGCTCAGTGGTAAAGAGCCTGTCTGCCAAGAAGACGAGACATAGGTTCAATCCCTAGGACAGGAAGATTCCCTGCAGGAGGGCATGACAGCACAATCCAGTATTCTTGCCTGGAGAATCCCATGGACAGAGGGGTCTGGTGGGCTACAGTCCATGGGGTTGCAAAGAGTCGGACATGACTGAAGAAATTTAGCACACACACACACGTGTGTGTAAAGTAGATAGCTAGTGGGAAGCATCTGTGAAGCACAGGGATCTCAGCTCAGTCTTCTGTGAGAGCCTAGAGGGATGGGAGACTGGAGCAAGGCTCAGGAGGGAGGTGATATGTGTATTCTTACAGCTGATTCATATTGTTGTACAGCAGAAACTAACACAGCTTTGTAAAGCAACTCTTATTCCAATTAAAAAATATTGAAAAGAAATAAAACTTCCCTGGAAGCAGGGTTTTTGAAGAATGATATGGATGACTGCCTCGTGGGAGGCATGGAGGTTAGGAGTGAGAGACCGGTTGAGCAGCCTTTCCATTGATGGAAGAAAAATGTGGTGAGGTTCATATGTGGGATGCTGAGGGAGGTTCATCCACTCAGCAGAGTTTATTGAGCATCTACTATGTCCTAAAATGCCCCATGTATAGAGTTCTGGGCTTCCCAGAAGCTTCCCAGAATTCTTTAGTGGCAAAGAATCTGCCTGCCACTGAAGGAGATGCAAGAAACATGAGTTCCATTCCTGGGTCGGGAAGATCCCCTGGAGAAGGGAATGACAACCCACTGTAGTATTCATGCCTGGAGAATCCCATGGACAGAGGAGGCTGGCGGGCCACAGTCCATAGGGTCGCAAAGAGTTGGACACGACTGAGCATAGAACAAGTCAGGGCTCCTCGCACTCATGATATTTACCTTCAATGAAAATAAAGAAAAGTCAGATTTGAGGAGCCTTAAACCAGACACTGGAGAAGGAAATGGCAACCCGCTCCAGTATTCTTGCCTGGAAAGTCCCATAGACGAAGCAGCTTGGCAGGCTAATTGTTCATGCAGTCACAAAGAGTTGCGAACGACTAAAGCGATTTAGCACAAACCCAGACGCAGGAACACATTTTATTAATCCAGGCAGAAAAAAGGCAAAGAACACGAGCAAAGAGTAGCAATTGCATACAGCCTTAGAGTTAGGAAGATGAAGCCATGTCTTCAAAGGAAAAGAGACTGGTTGATCCAGCTGTATGTAGGCGAAATAGTGCTGGTGGACGGGATACACATTCTTGTGCAGTCAAAGACCTCATCTCAGGTCATTCAGGAATTTCTTTCCTTTTGTGTAAATTCAAAATGTAAACTAAATGGAGATAATGCTCCTATTGTAAATTCACCATTAGTTGCTCAGTTGTGTCTGACTCTTTGTGACCCTACGGTTTGTAGTCTGCCAGGCTCCTCTGTCCGTGGGATTCTCCAGGCAAGAATTCTGGAGTGGGTAGCCGTTCCCTTCTCCAGGGGCTCTTCCCGAGTCAGGGATCAAACCCAAGTTTCCTGCATTCCAGGCAGATTCTTTACCATGTGAACCACACTCTTAGCTCCCTTTCCTGGAGCTTATCTGTTCTGTCAGACAAAAATGATTGCCTATCCTAGATGAAATAAATAAGGTGTCAGATCCAAGATTTCTTAGAAAATAAATTGATTGCTGGAAGTTCAGCAATCTGTGAATGACCCTACATTATCTGTTGACAAGAGGAGCGGGGCTGGGTGCAAACAGTTGCCTTCCATTCTTCAAACAATTTCCCCTTCAAGCCTCTTTGTGAGAACCCAACAGTCTACTTTTCCAGCCAGCAGTTGGCTTAGAATACGTTCTGGAGTGTGTAGCTTACCACTCAGCATATTGGAAACCGGAAGTGTTTTTGCTAACTGAATGTCAAATAGATGAAACTTTACTTGTGAGACAGAATATTTTGACGAAAACACCATGTACCTTTATTGACAGGGCGCCTTCTGCTTTGGATTCATGCTCACCTAAGACTGCTTGTTTCTTGTGTCAGACGCCCTTTGAGTTGTGATGAATGCAGGTGACTTCTGAAATGTCAAAGCCTGAACACTTTGCTTGTTCACTCGAGGAGTGTGTGTTGTTCAAATTCAGGGTCGCATCTTGTTTTTCTCTTGACAACACTTTGATCTTAAAATCTGGAAGTGCATTGGACCCTTGATAGCGTGTATGTAGCTATAAAAAAAATAAACCCATGTGCTCCTGGGTGGCTCTATCCTAGTAATCTGCGGTCCTTCCAGAAGCAGCATGCGTCACTTCCAGTGATTCAGGGCCAGCTTGTGGGAGGGACAGCCACTCCACACTGCCATGAGCAGTCGCTGCGTGGACCATGATGACTTGCCCCAGAGCTTTATTCCTCAGACCACTTCTGTTGTGGTAGGGGTGAAACGTGACGGCTGAGAATTATGGATTGTGGCCAACTGAGCTGTCATTCTCTGGTCAAACGTGGGCGAGAAAAAGAAGGTGACAGAACCATTTTTTACTGCAGTTAAGTGTGATTAATCTTTGTCTTCCTAATGCAATTAAAAGGAAAAAAAAAAACAACAGTATTTTCTTTCTTTTTTCACCACCTCTCCTGTACACTGCAAGTTAAAGTATCCTACACAAGTGCACAGCAGGGAACAGTTACTGCCTTGCTGGAAATTCTCCCAATTAAAAGCATGAAAGTATTAGTCGCTCAGTTGTGTCCGACTCTTTGTGACCCCACGGACAGTAGCCCACCAAGCTCCTCTGTCCACGGAATTCTCCAGGCAACAGTATTAGCCATGCCCTCCTCCAGAGGATCTTCCTGACCCAGGGATTGAACCCAGGTCTCCCACATTGCAGGCAGATTCTTTACCATCTGAGCCACCAGCAAAGCCCAATTATAGCCTGTCTTTATTTCTTTTTTCTCTTTTTTATTTTTTTAAATTCTGAAAATATGATAACATACTTAGAGGAAACTTGGAAAATACAGAACAAAGTTACATATAGTTCCATTATGTATTATACAATCATTTTTAAGTAGATAAGTGAAGATTTTTAGTTGGAGTTTTAATATCAAACTCAAAAATTAATAGAATTAATATAGAGATGTAGAAAGATGTAGTAGACCTGAAAAACACTATGAACCAAATTGATGTAATTAAGATTTATATAGTTTTTGTATAACAGTAGGATATAAATTCTGTTCAAGTTCTCATAGACTCTAAACCAGTAGACACTGGAACATATCCAGGGACATAAGCCCAGGTGCAAAAATTTCATGGTCTAAAGGTATTGAAATCATAGAGTCTGTTCTAATCATATATCTCTTATGATAGCTTGTCTTTGAAAAACAAAAACAATGAATATGGTTGATAATACATTTCAGAGTATATATAACCTGTTCACGTTGTCCAGGTTGTGGTTTATTTTATAGAGGAAATAGTTCAGTGAAAGATAGGTAGAAAGATAGATTGGAAAACTCNCATTCTCTGGTCAAACGTGGGCGAGAAAAAGAAGGTGACAGAACCATTTTTTACTGCAGTTAAGTGTGATTAATCTTTGTCTTCCTAATGCAATTAAAAGGAAAAAAAAAAACAACAGTATTTTCTTTCTTTTTTCACCACCTCTCCTGTACACTGCAAGTTAAAGTATCCTACACAAGTGCACAGCAGGGAACAGTTACTGCCTTGCTGGAAATTCTCCCAATTAAAAGCATGAAAGTATTAGTCGCTCAGTTGTGTCCGACTCTTTGTGACCCCATGGACAGTAGCCCACCAAGCTCCTCTGTCCACGGAATTCTCCAGGCAACAGTATTAGCCATGCCCTCCTCCAGAGGATCTTCCTGACCCAGGGATTGAACCCAGGTCTCCCACATTGCAGGCAGATTCTTTACCATCTGAGCCACCAGCAAAGCCCAATTATAGCCTGTCTTTATTTCTTTTTTCTCTTTTTTATTTTTTTAAATTCTGAAAATATGATAACATACTTAGAGGAAACTTGGAAAATACAGAACAAAGTTACATATAGTTCCATTATGTATTATACAATCATTTTTAAGTAGATAAGTGAAGATTTTTAGTTGGAGTTTTAATATCAAACTCAAAAATTAATAGAATTAATATAGAGATGTAGAAAGATGTAGTAGACCTGAAAAACACTATGAACCAAATTGATGTAATTAAGATTTATATAGTTTTTGTATAACAGTAGGATATAAATTCTGTTCAAGTTCTCATAGACTCTAAACCAGTAGACACTGGAACATATCCAGGGACATAAGCCCAGGTGCAAAAATTTCATGGTCTAAAGGTATTGAAATCATAGAGTCTGTTCTAATCATATATCTCTTATGATAGCTTGTCTTTGAAAAACAAAAACAATGAATATGGTTGATAATACATTTCAGAGTATATATAACCTGTTCACGTTGTCCAGGTTGTGGTTTATTTTATAGAGGAAATAGTTCAGTGAAAGATAGGTAGAAAGATAGATTGGAAAACTCAATCTTCATTCATTCTTTATGCCATTATTCATAAATCAAAAGTTAAAATATGACACTTGATTTCTAAAGTAGGGGAGATAAAAAAAAAAAAAAGAAAGTGAATCTGAGTTTGGGAAGGATTTAGATGGTCATTAGGTTGAGTTATTTTGATAGATTTCTCTAGTGATGGGATTTTACACGTGTTTGTGTGATTATTTGAGCTTTCTCCTGTGCTAGAGTCTAAGGTTTATGGAGGCATGGGTTCAATCTGTGGGCTCACTGCTCCCTGCAGAGAACCAGTATGGACCACGACCCAGAGTCAATCAGCTAGGCTTGAGTGTTTGTTGATATAAAGACCTAGTGAATGAACTAACTATCTATAACTAGCGTTTTGTGCAGTTTCTGTTTAAGGGGTTGTCTAAAATTTTTTGAATACTTCTATTAAAGAAGAAGTAAAGTTCCATATAAGTTACATGTTTACATGTTTGAAAGTTGATGTTTAGTCGCAAAGTTATGTCTGACTTTTTGCGACCCCATGGACGGCAGTATGCCAGGCTTCCCTGTCCTTCAACATCTCCTAGAGTTTGCTCAAACTCATGTTCATTGAATCAGTGATGCCATCTTATTCTCTGTTGTCCTCTTCTCCTCCCACCATCAGTCTTTCCCAGCATCAGGATCTCTTCTAATGAGCTGGTTCTGCACATTAGGTGGCCAAAGTATTGGAGCTTCAGCTTCAGCATCCGTCCTTCCAATGAGTATTCAGGACTGATTTCCTTTAGAATGGACTTGTTGGATCTCCTTGCAGTTCAAGGGACTCTCAAGAGTCTTCACCAACACACAGGTCAAAAGCATCAATTCTTTGGCATCGCATCTGCTTCATGGTCCAGCTCTCACATCCATACATCATCACTGGAAAAACTGTAGCCTTGACTATATGGACCTTTGTCGGCAAGGTGATGTCTTTACTTTTTAATATGCTGTCTCAGTTTTAAAGTACCTTGAGCCTTTTTTTTTTTTTTAAGTAGTAGGACTGTTAGAACTATTCCATTTCATTTTAGGAAGATATTTTACAAGACAATCCTGTTGACTTTGAAAATCTTTGGAGGTGTGTGAGATAAACTTTAAATGATGGCTGAGTTCATGAAGTTCAACTAAAGTATTTAAACTATAAGTTGAGCTTTAATTGCTGATTTTTGAAACTGTTATGCTCGTTGGTTCAAATCAGAGGTCTTCAGTATTAGTTCATGAAATTAAGATGTGACTAAACAGTCACTAAGTATTAATAGGAAGCACTAAGAGTCCCTTACAAGGTCAGATGGAAGGACTCTCACGGTTCCACCACCACTGCACTGAAATTCCTTCTTGCAGCTTCAAATTTCTCTTCAAACTTTTTGTTATCATTAGTGTTTATTCACTTAATCAGGTGTTAAGTATTAATTCAGGTCCTACTATTTTCCCTGGGTTAGATATCGTGCTGTTTTAAAGCAATAAAAGGAATAAAATTAGCCATTAAAGGGATAAAATTTAGCAATTAGATATTTCACATAAGTGGAGAAAAATATTTCTCCTTTTGTGTGTAGTTCATTTAGCATAATGTTTTCATATCAGTCTATGAAATGTGCCTATGAAATGTGCATGGTATGTGTCACCTGTGTTCACTCCTTTTCTTGATTCTTACTTTATTGTGCATATATATAACATTTTGTTTGTCCATTCATCTGTTGATGGACATTGTTTCTGCCCTTTGGCTGTTGTGGTTGGTGCTGCACAGAACATTGGCGTACGCTTTAAAAAACAAAAATACAATAGTTTATGAAGTCAAGTTCATTGGGAGGGTTTTCACGAATTTGAAAGAGTGACAGATACTGAAAGATATCATGTCCACTTGCTCCATGGTTTTGTTGAGAATCTACCTTACCTATTAGGTAATTTAGGTAATTTATTGATGATTTTGTGCTCTTCTTAAAGGTTTCATACTTTTTAATTTGCTCTCCAAGAGTCAAGACAAATGTGTACATCTTAAAATAAATCATACACCTATTTAAAGAACTAATCTTTCCAAATGATTCCTTAGAAGGAAACTGTTTATTTGAAGAGATGTTAATTTTTAGAAAAATGATTTGGGTACTATTAAATGTGTTTTGAAAAACAAGAAGTAAATATGCAGTAAAATCATTTGCAGTATTTCTCTACTTATCTAAGAAGCTAATTTCTATTTTAGGAGCATACAGAGAGAGGATCAATATTCAGTACATTATCTAACAAGTAGTGTGGTTGTTCATCCCAAATTAAAAGTTCATAGGGCAACAATGGAGAAACAGACATAGAGAATAGACTTATGGACAAGGGGAGAGGGGAAGAGAGGGTGAGATGTATGGAGGGAATAACATGGAAACTTATATTACCATATGTAAAATAGATAGCCAATGGGAATTTGCTGTATGGCTTAGGAAACTCAAAGAGGGGCTCTGTATCAACCTAGAGGGGTGGGATGGGGAGGAGATGGGAGGGAGTTTCAAAAGGGATGGGATAAAAAAATCAAGTTCCCGATTGTTCTGCTTAGTAGATGCTTAAATATATTTTAGCAGAGTCAAAATATAAGTGACTATATTTTTAGAGGGCTTCCCTGGTGGCTCAGATGTTAAAGCGTCTGTCTACAATGCGGGAGATCCGGGTTCAATCCCTGGGTTGGGAAGACCCCTGGAGAAGGAAATGGCAATCCACTCCAGTACTGTTGCCTGGAAAATCCCATGGACAGAATTCAGTATCAGTGTATTTAGATGCCAGTTGCATGTTAATTGGTCTTTGTGTCAAAACCTAAGCTCCATAGATTATAAACAGCATTTTTATTGCAGACTTTCTAAACACTGGATCACCTGATAAAGTTCTCTTCACTTCCTAGCACTGAAGATTAAGACGAGGGAAGGAAGGCTATTGAAATATGAAATTCTTCTCTGAATATGAAATTATAAAGTGAGAATGTACAAATGCAGAATAACTTTAAACTGTTACCTTGCAAAATGTTTTGTTTCCCATAACACTAGTGTGATAAAGTCTAAATAATAGCCTTTCACTGTCATAAAGATAATTATAGTTATCACTAAATACCTAGAAGCACTAGGTCCTAACTCTTAACATTAGGTCCAATTTTTATTGCATGGTTATTTAAAGGCATGTAATTAAACTAACTGAAGATTATTTAAAATAGAAAAATTTTTAAATCCTGTTTAAGCAATATTAACAATAGATAATTGAGGTACCTTGTTCCCAATGGCTGGATGTTAATATCAACATTCAACTGAATTTAAGCCAGTGCTGAATACCATCATCTAGAGCAAACTTCTAGAATGACGCGAATACATCTGAAGATTAGCTACTCATTTCATGCTTATTAATTTTATCATTGAAAGGTTTTGTGGTTAAATTTCAAAAGACATGCTGGCTAGACTAACCCAGCTGGAACTTTCATTATTTTCATTCAAAATATCTTTGAATCCCTCTGAAAATCATGAATGGAGAAATTTCTCTAACCTTCCTCTGATTTGCTGGAATCTAGACTCCTCCACGCATGTTTCTGTGGAAAGGTAAGCTTTTGGTCCAGAGTCATCTCTTAAGGATAAGTTGAGGGTTTGCCCAAGAATCTGAGATCAATCTAGAAGTGAAAACAAGTTGACACAAATTGTCATTATTTTCACAAACAACAACAAAAAATGTCCCAAGCTGTCTTTAAGTTCTCAGAAGAAAATTTCATTCCTGAAAACTTTCATGGAGTGAGTTACCAAAACATTTTCCTTGCAAGATTTGCCAATTCAAAGACTTTATTCATCATCATTTTCTACTGAAAGTTCCAGCTGAACATTTCTCATATTACCTGAGGAACTGTAGCAAACGTTGACAGCAAGCTTAATTTCTGTTATGAAGAAGTTTGTAAAGTATATTTCGTGTGGCTCTCTAGTTTAGCTTCTTGACATGCATTTTGTATTTGGTCCTTAGTTTATTTTCTTGTTCTTAAATATGGGTGCCTGGGGAAGGTTGGTGGTCCTATAGTGAAAATGACTCTGCCTGGCAAATAATCAGGAGACAGTTCAGTTCAGTTCAGTCGCTCAGTCATGTCTGACTCTTTGTGACCCCATGAATTGCAGCACGCCCAGCCTCCCTGTCCATCACCAACTCCTAGAGTTCACTCAAACTCACATCCATTGAGTTGGTGATGCCATCCAGCCATCTCATCCTCTGTTGTCCCCTTCTCCTCCTGCCCCCAATCCCTCCCAGCATCAAAGTCTTTTCCAATGAGTCAACTCTTCGCATGAGGTGGCCAAAGTATTGGAGTTTCAGCTTTAGCATCATTCCTTCCAAAGAACACCCAGGACTGACCTTCTTTAGAATGGACTGGTTGGATCTCCTTGCAGTCCAAGGGACTCTCAAGAGTCTTCTCCAACACCACAGTTCAAAAGCATCAATCAGAAGACAAGGCTATACTTATTTCTTCTAAGAGCAAAATTAACTGCCTTTCTCTCCCCCAAATCAGGCTTACTGCTAGAACAATGTTACATTTTTTTAAAAAATTTCTAGAAGCATTTAGTTTCCAGAAGAGAAAACTGCATATAACAGCATCCACTTTCTCTAGCATAGTCAATCTAAATAAGATTATATAACATGCTTTCTTAAGTCATTATTCTAAAATACTGAACCATGGAGGCAGGTGTGTTCCTGAAAGTTACGTTGGAAGGAGGGAAAATTGAGAGTGAGTGTTGAAACTGAGAAGTTTGGTGGGAAACACAAGTTCATGGGTACTGGATTTGAATCAGATTTTATGATTTGAGACAAGCCAGTTTCTCTCCCTGGGCCTACATATCGACTTTCTGATTCTAAACTCATAAGGGTTTGGTCAATAACCTAGTGCTAATGAACATAAAGTACCCAGCATAGGATCTGACATATAGTAAGTACTCAATGAAAGTTAATTTATTCCTTTCTTACTCTCATTTTTACTTTATCTTATGAAAATTTTGAGTCAATTGGTGCAAGACCTCTATTAATTTTCCTGTGATCATCTCAATAGCAAATATTGCCTTATCACAGAGGATGATTTCTGGTCAGATTAACTTATTTTAATCACATATTAATAATTGGTCCCTGGAAAATACTGAGGGCCAATGATACTTGTGTATATTCAAGAAACCAATGGTATTTAGGTACTGAAGCCAATAACATTTAATAAACATTTAATACATAGTCTTTCTTTGCTTATCTCTGTATTGAGGTAGACCCTTTTGTTTTCCCTATGGTGAACATGATCTACATTGTCAATAAATTATTTCTTAGACTTCTTCTGGCATCCAGTGTTCCTCTCCCTGATTGTGATCACACATTTTATAAGAACAATGAGCATATAGAGACAACCATATTAAAGTGATACGTCCTGCTGCATTCCATGATGAGTCTATTGAGATGCGTGAATTCATAATATTTTAATCAAGTTGATTATTACAGCCCTGACTACAGAAAAATTATATCAGTTCTGACTGCCAGAAAGTATACCTTGGTAATCAGAGGATTGGATCTCCAGGACCTTCTCTCTCTCTCTCTCTCTCCTTTTTTTTTATTTTTTTTTTTGATGACTACCAAGAACTAAAACAAGTTTTGACCTAGTAATTTAGACAATATTTAAGATAGGATATATATCTTAAATTAGATTAATATAATTTCATATACAATTAAGTCTTTAGAGATATAGAACATTTCAAAGAAAGGCTTTTTTGTGTCCCAAAGATTTTTTTTTTTGGTAAGGACCATTTTTAAAGCCTTTATTGAATTTGTTANCAGGCCGTTGGCACCTTGGTGTCAGTTTGGGGGCGCTAGAATGAGGAAATTTTTGTTGTTTCAAGCCTTTCAGTTTATGGTGCTTTGGATGACAGCTGCCGCAAACTAGTACACAGTGGATAAAGTGTTTTGCCAAACGGGATGTTTGGCAAAGCCATGTTGTTGACACTACAGTGGAGATTACCCTGCTACGATGCTACAACAGCCTCATTCCCTGAGGCTGGCCAAAGTTCTTTTTAACTTGGGTAAAGAGGATCTTCCCTGGTGGCTCACGGTGAAGAATCTGCCTGCAACACAGGAGACCCAGGTTTGATTCCTGGGTCAGGAAGATCCCTGGAGAAGGAAATGGTTACCCACTCCAGTATTCTTGCCTGGAGAATTGTAGGGACAGAGAGCCTACTGGGCTACAGTCCGAGGGGTCGCAAAGAGTCGGACACGACTGAGTGACACTTTCCCTTTCAAAGAGTAGGACTTATTTAAAGATTCTTTTCTTTCTAAAAACATTGTGCACTTATCTCCTGATAAAGTTATATAGGCTATTCCTTGGTAATTTTTGACAGTAAAAAAAGAAAAAAAAAAAGGTCTATTCCCATGCGCCTTCCTAAATGGAGGAAAGCGAATCAAGAAGACCCTACAGGGCATGAAGTTTAGATAAAACATAAAAGCAGCTGACCCTGTCCTGCCTTGCCTGTCATCTTTGCCTGCAGTCAGATGCTTAAGGAAAAAGTGAAAACACATTAGCTGGCAGTGTGTGCTTAAGATGTTAACATAAGATGTGAGGAAAAGGGACCCCCTAATAAAAAAATTGTGTATTCTAAATAAAGTTAAATAGCTTGAAAAGACCTCTGATGGGCTTCAGTGTGCTGGTATCCATCATGAGACTCTAAGAGAAGAATATAGCATGTCTCTTTCCATGTTTATTTTATCATAGAACCTTTTATGGAAGAAGTTTCTGAAACTGCACCTCCATGTACTAACAACTTTGGGGTATAAGCACCTAAAATATAGCTTCTACTGATGCTTTATGTAGTCATTGTGAGATGAATGAGCCTTTTAGTATCATCTGTACATTTTCCTAACTTTTCCTCTATTTTTCCAAATCTCCATTTTAAAAAGTCTGTAACCTTTGACCCACAAACCATTACCCACCTCTGTCATATATACCTAGTTTGGGATTTAAGATCTTCCATCCAGTAGGAAAGATGTATTCTCTTTCTAGATACTTCCTTTTCTTCTAAATCATTCTTATTTTCTTCATAGTTGCTATGGGGCTTTCGTTATTGGGATGAACCATAAAAAATAGCTGACATTTACACAGAAGTGGCTGTTTCTTTGCTGTATGACACAGGGAGCTCAAACCTGTTGCTCTATGACAACCTAGAGAGGTGGGATGAGGTGAGAGGGAGATTCTAGAGAGGGGGGACCTGTGGGTACCTGTGACTGATCCATGTTGGTGTACGGCAGAAAGCAACACGATATTGTAAAGCCCTTATCCTTCAATTAAAAATAGATAAATTTATGTTAAAAGTGGCTCTTTCACATTGTTTAACCTAATACACTAATATTATTAAAGAATCGTTATAGTGACCGAGATTCTTAATTCACCAAAAGAGGTTTAGCCACTTTAAGAATTTGGCTCAATACGTTCATAAATAGACTGGATGGTTGGCGGGAGAGATCACTTATGCTTGTCACTGATACCAAGTTGGCTGAGATTGACAGCATCATGTAGGAGCAGACAGGGATGCAAGATGATACAATCAGTTTGACAAAGTAACATGCACTGGATAAAATGCATTGCAGTTAGGGTGCAGGCAAGGTGTTGTTCGTAAAACAGAATAATTAATTTGAAAAATGCAACAGGAATAGAAACCCTTACATGGACTGGGCCACGTGCGGAGGAGTTTTAAAGTCAGAGCCAATCAGAGACCCAGGCTCTGCCCGACGTGCCCACATGGCATGCCCTTGAGCCATCCACTCTGACTGACCATCTGGACCTCATCGTGTGGATTTTGGCTGCCACCTTGAGTGACTGTCGGCCCCACAATCAACGATTCTGTTTCACTGTGGCCTGTGAGAAATTCATAGCGCCTGAAACAGACACCAAGACATAGCGCTGTCATCGTGAATAATATACAAATACTCTCTCCCTGGTGGCTTGGATGGTAAAGAGTCTGCCTGCAGTGCAGGAGACCAGGGTTCGATCCCTGGGTCAGGAAGATCCCCTGGAGAAGGAAATGGCAACCCACTCCAGCATTCTTGCCTGAAGAATTCCATGGACAGAGGAGCCTGGTGGGCTACAGTCCATGGGGTCACAAAGAGTTGGACAAGACTGAGTGACTAGCACCTTCTTTTTCATTCTTCCCTGCAACCCATTCAAACTCTGCTCACCTTTCAAAGCCCAGTTAAAAGTTAAAGAAGTCCAGAAAATCTTTCTCCTCTTCTGTAGGTCATAGACTACATCCTTCAACTTCATTCAACATCCAACAAACAGTTCTGGCTGAACATAACACAATCCTCTTTGCATATTAGCATTGACTTTGCCAGTTTGTAAATCCCTTGAGGACAAAGACCGGGGATTATATGTGTTTTGTCTATATGTGTTCTGTCTAATATGCAGTCAATAAAAACATTAGCTGGCTTCTTCAAACAAGACTTGATAAAATTAATAACCACAAAAATAAAAACAGCAAAATGTTGATGTGAGAGAATGAAAGATTGAGAGACTTTTATGAAGGTGGATGGCTATGACTCTTATCCTTTTGACTCCTGAACCAAATTTTCCCATCAGGAAACAAAATGTATACTTATTTTTCATGTTAATTTTATCCCAGAGTGAGAAAATTATAAATATATAGAGATATATATTTAATATATCTATACAATTTTATTGCATATGAAATTCAAATAAACATAAGGCCATTGTTTAGTAGAATTTTATCTAAGATTCCTTACTTAGAGTTTGTGGTTTTATGTATTATAAAATGCAGCTAAATGGAAACAGTTTTTATTGGGTTTTTGTGTCTTAAATGTGCAAGTGCCTGGTGGACTTTTTTGGTGCTAAATTTTCTGATCACGTGTTTTTTAGACCTNCTTAGAGTTTGTGGTTTTATGTATTATAAAATGCAGCTAAATGGAAACAGTTTTTATTGGGTTTTTGTGTCTTAAATGTGCAAGTGCCTGGTGGACTTTTTTGGTGCTAAATTTTCTGATCACGTGTTTTTTAGACCTCTGGTTAATTATCTAGCCTAATGTCTCTATGAGTTAATGTTTCCAGAATGAGTTATCAAAGTTGATTTTGGAAATAAAGCCCACACAGTCCATTGTATGGAGTATAAATAGTGTTACCTCCCTGCTCTCCCCCGCCAGCTGCTATCATATACTTGTGGTTGAATTTATTATGGTTCATTCCTGAGCCAGCATCACTCTTGAGATTCTTTGGAGAACAACCTAAGTCTAACTGGATGTTGTGAAATTCTCAGGCCACGGTAGGTGTGACTGCGGCAGATGCAAATGTGATGAAGGATGGTTTGGTGACGCTTGCCAGTACCCGACCAGCTGTAACCTGACCAAGAAAAAGAGTAACCAGATGTGCAAGAATTCTCAAGACATCATCTGCTCTAATGCAGGTAAGAATTCTGTCCCCAGAGCATCCTCAAATGAAGTCATCAAAGTTGGGTTCTTAATGGAAATATGTAGGTGTCGAGAAATGTTGAACCTCGGAGTGAGACTGCTTTTGAGTGCATTTTTTTTTTTTGAAATGAAATTCAGATAAATCAATTGGGAAAAATGTCATCTTGCTGACACTGGCAAGTCTGATGCTCTCCAGCTGTTCCACATGCCTCCTTCAAGCAGGATATTTTCTGGAATAAAAACCCCTGACAGCATTTTATGTCAACTGTGAGCCATGTTTTCAAATGCTGGATTAATTCTTTTAAAAAGGATTTGTATAAACTGAATTAATTGTTCTCTGTTACAGATCAAGGGGGCTTTGAATTCATATGTTACCGTCAGATAGAACTAAACTGTTCAAATTTGATGGAGGTTTCAGGTGCCCTGGATGTGAAACCCATTAAAGAAGATAGTTACAGCAAGAGTTTTATTTAACTGAAATATTTTTCTATACTGTCAGTTCAGTTCAGTCACTCAGTCGTGTCCGACTCTTTGCAACCCCATGAATCACAGCACGCCAGGCCTCCCTGTCCATCACTAACTCCCAGAGTTCACTCAGACTCACGTCCATCGAGTCCGTGATGCCATCCAGCCATCTCATCCTCTGTCGTCCCCTTCTCCTCCTGCCCCCAGGCCCTCCCAGCATCAAAGTCTTTACCAATGAATCAACTCTTCGCATGAGGTGGCCAAAATACTGGAGTTTCAGCTTTAGCATCATTCCTTCCAAAGAAATCCCAGGGTTGATCTCCTTCAGAATGGACTGGTTGGATCTCCTTGCAGTCCAAGGGACTCAAGAGTCTTCTCCAATACCACAGTTCAAAAGCATCAATTCTTCCGCACTCAGCCTTCTTCACAGTCCAATTCTCACATCCATAGATGACCACAGGAAAAACCATAGCCTTGACTAGACGGACCTTAGTCGGCAAAGTAATGTAGATGTCATTTAAAACCATTTTCTTAGAAATGTACAGAGGAGCTGTTAAAATTAATTACCCAAATCATATAAAACTCAACTATGGTTTGGGTTTTAATGGTGTGTAGCCAATATTACTATACTTACATATTTTTTTGACAGTTGAGCACATAAAACTCAAAAGTCAGTTTATAATCTCAACCCTGGTTGAAACTGGGAATGCTCCTGTCCTCACTGGCAGCTCTGATTTCATTGCTTTGGCGTCTGCTATGAACTGTAGTGGGTTTTTAAAGTTCCTTGGGTAATTCTTCAGCACAGTGGTCCCCAACCTTTTTGTCACCAGGGACCAGTTTCATGGAAAAAAATTTTTTGAAGGACTCACAGTGGGATGGATGGTTTAGGGATGATTCAAGGGAATTGCATTTATTGTGCATTTTATTTCTATTATTATTACATCAGCTCCATCTCAGATCATCAGGCATTAGATCCCGGAGGTTGGGCACCCCTTCTTAAGTAAATCTGGGGGTATGAGGTCTTTCTTTGTGTGCTCCAGGCCAGGGTTTGACGACATGTGAATACCTGCTCTCCTGAGGTTCCCGTGATTGGGGGACTCCTTTTGCAATCAGAGCTGGGACCTTTCCACAGTCTTTGAGAGAAATTACTCTGTGTATATTCAGGGCAATAGGCTGTTTTGTTAATAGTAATCAGAGCTATTTCCAAGGCAAGTTGTGACTGGTGCAGCCAGGAACCAGGATGGAAGTCCTGACAGTCAGGTGTTAACTGTCACTCTCCTGGCTTCTCTCCAGCACTTCCTTCTTTTCTTTCTTCTTAGTAAAATCTTTTTACTTCTGGTTCACAATACCCACCCTCCAAACACACACACACGCACACACACACACTCTCTCTCCCTCTCTCTCTCCCTCTCTCTCAGCTTCATGCTATCTAAACATCTTTAAGTAATAACTTTTGAAATCAATTTCAGTTTTGTTTCTTTGCAGTCTATTTTTGCATAGATTGATTTTCAAATCCAGTTTTTTCTTTTGAATAATAATATATTTAATAATTATTAAAAATTTAATAACACATTTTAGCCACCTACGAATTAGTTAAACTGTTTAACTAAGAATTATCTAGCTATTCAATAGTAAAAATGTTTAACTATCATCATGGAATCTAAACATGTGATTCACTACATCATCATCTCAACACATCCAAAAGGAGAAAATTTACAGAATTGTTTTATGATGAAACACGTAGGGTAAGGTATCAAATGCATTTCTAAGATATTTTTACCTCTATTTTTTAACATGGATATAGTATTTTTATGTAATCTACCGTGCATATTCCAGTTTCGTCAACTGACCCAGCAATGCCTTTTATAGCATCGCCCCACCTCTGTTCCCGTCTAGGTGCAGTGTTACGTCTGGTTGTCGTAAATCTTCAGACCTCTTTAATGTGTCTTTATAGACAATTTTCACAGACAACACAATCTTTTTTACTCTCATACTGTCCTCTCAGTTTCTTAGCCTTTCAAGTTTACTTTGGGGATCTTGTCTTCACATGTCTTTCTTTAATACCTACTTCTACCAGCCTAGTTCAGGCCCACAGCCCACAAGCTGTGTTAGTCTGAGTCCCTTGGACAACAAGATCAAACAAGTCAATCCTAGAGGAAATAAACCCTGAATATTCATTGGAAGGAATGATGCTGAAGCTGAAGCCCTAATACTTTGGCCACCTGATGGGAAGAGCTAACTCACTGGAAAAAATCCTGATGCTAGGAAAGGTTAAAGGCAAAAGGAGAAGGGATCAGCAGAGGATGAGATGGTTGGATGGCATCACTGACTCAATGGACTTGAATTTGAGTAAATGTTGGGAAATAGTGAAGGACAGAGGAGCCTGGTGTGCTGCAGTCCATGGCGTGCTGCAGTCCATTGGGGCTGCAAAGAGTTGGGCACGACTGAGTGGCTGAACTGAACTGAAGATGTTGCTAAGAGTTGGATATGACTTAGCAACAAACAACAACGATGGAGTTGCTATTACTGATCTTCCCCCTCATACCGCAGTGTGGTTTTCAGGAAGCAGCTTGGAGCAGAAAGGGAAGAGGAGCTGTATGGAGTGGGGAAGAAGACCGAACGGCAGGGGAGAGGGAGATGGGGCTGGGGACCAAAGGAGTCCCAGAAGGTGGCTCCAGAGGGGCGCAGAATGGCAAGGCATAGTCTGCAGAGCTGAGCCAGGGCAAAGCGAGTCTCCCACACCATCGCATCAGGGGTATGGGCTGGTGTTCAAGACAGGGAGTCATCCTAGAAAGAGCCAGCTATATTAGGCAGAATGAAAAGTCAGAACTAAAATAATCTAGTATGAGACAGAAGACCAATTCTAGAGACTGAGCTAATTGGCAATCAAGAAAGAGCCACGGTTTGACACAGCATGCGCGCACGAGTCTGGCACGTCTGCCGGGGCTTCCATATGCCGTTTCTTGGAGGCTCAGTTGTGAATTCCACTTGATGAGTAAGACAGGAAGGCTCTGAACTGTTGTAAACTTCCTGCGTCACCCAGGGATGGTTCAGATATGTGGATTGCTGGGAGCCAGCCTGTGGGGGACGTCAGGGAGGATTTGTAGAATTCAGAGCAGAGACTATGCCTTCTCATCTTCCCTGAAAACAATGACGGCATCATAATCCTCATGATGGTACACCTCTCTCCCCAACTGGGAAGTGCTCCTGGTATTCCAACAGATACATTCTGAAATCCTTGACCAATATTCTGGATCCCATACTTTCTGCCTGCAGCAGACACTTTTCTCCAAACTCAAGTCGAAGTCTTCACTGCTGTTTAATTCTTCATCCTATTCCTCTTTCTTCAGCATCACAAGGCTTTTCTCCATCTCCTCTTCTTGAAATTCTATCTGTATACCAAGTGCCAACTCAAAACTTACTCCTTTGCTGTGCCTCTCCTCCTTCGTGGAGCCAGCCTGACGTCCATGCTATCTTTATAGCATTTTTCAAAGATCTGTTGCAAATGCCTTTGAGTCATCTGGTTTCATATATCCATTGTGTAATAAGTATCAATCATCCAGCACATTCTTCCTGATCTATGATTTACTTAGTTTTAATTTTATTCCTCTTATTATCTCCTATAGCACCTACAACTTCACCAGTGATATAATAAGAAATGAGAAAATGTAATGAGTAGAGATGTGAATGGTTGAAAGACAACATGAATAAATGTGAAAATGAAAAAGAAGGGTGATAATTAGAAAAAAAAAAGAAATGAGGCAGTCCCATGAATTGTAGCATTAGATTTGAAATGAACTTTTATAAATCAAAATAGTTTTCAGAGGGGAAAAAAAAGAAGAAAATGAAAGGTAATAAAAGTAAAATTCACACAGGCATTCTCAAGGAAGAAAAATAATAAGCTCAGGTTCTGTAAAATTACCGTTTATTTGTAACTGTGAGAGAAAGAAGTGACCCGTGTAACAGAATCACACAGAGAGTTGAAAACCAGGAAACAGTAGGATCCATAAATATAAAATGTGTCTGGAGAAAATATTTGGGAATATGACTGATGTACTCGAAGTCTTAATGGGAGAAGACAAAGAACCCAGCATTTTTTGGAAGTCTACAATGTGCTAGACACAATAGAGTTTTTAGAAAGATGACAGGGTGATATATTTATCACTTGTTCTTCAGAGTAGCTCTATGAAGTAGATATTATTTGCAGATAAGGAGTTTGAGAGTTAGAGATAAAAATAATGACCTCAAAAGTGTATAGCTAGAGGGGATTAAGACCTGGATTTAGCCTCAGATCTTCCTTAGTCCTAAATCCATGTTCCTTCTGGTTCAACACATAGAGAATTTCCAATATTCAGTAGCCTAATTCAAAATTTAATATCTTTAGTTCCTTTCCATTCAAAACCAGTCACCAAGTCATCTTTTTTTTCTCCTGAAAATATCCCCATGTGTATTTCCTTTTTTCTAAACTCATGATCATAACCTGGGTCAGCCTCTATCTTCTTTCCTTCAGACTGATGAACTAACATTCCTTCAAATCCATTTTGCCTCATTTCAATGCATTCACCATGTGACAACCAGAATAACTTGGTGAAATGAGTCATGATTACATGACTCCCTTGTTGAAATATTTCAATGGCTTCTCATTATTCTTGGATGAAAGTTGGAAATCTTTAATGTGACCTCTTGGTTGTTGTTCAGTTGCTAAATCTTGTCCGACTCCTTGCAACCCATGGACTGCAGCACACTAGGAGGCTCCCCTGTCCTTCACTACCTCCTGGAGTTGGCTCAAATTCATGTCCACTGAGTTGCTGATACTATCTAACCATCTCATCCTCTGCCACCCCCTTCTCCTTTTGCTTTCAATCTTTCCCAGCATCAGGGTCTTTTTCAATGAGTGGGCTCTTCCCATCAGGTGGCCAAAGTATTGGAGCTTCAGTATCAGTCCTTCCAATGAATAGTCAGGGTTGATTTCCTTTAGGATTGACTGATTTGATCTCCTTGCAGTCCAAGGGACTCTCAAGAGTCTTCTCCAGCACATCAATTTGAAAGCATCAATTCTTCAGTGCTCAGCCTTTTAGATTTCCATAAATTTCACCATTGGTTGCCTTTTTTTCCTTTCATGACACCCTCTGCTTTATTTTCCACTGTACACCAGCTGTCTTTTTCCCCCCTCTTATTTGCTCGTTTTGCTTTTGTCTCTTGCTGGAAGTGGGTTTCTTCACCATCTCACTTCTCTTAGCTGTTATTTTTTCTTGGCTTTCAGTTCTCAGTTTAAGAGCCGTTTCCCAGGGACACTTTGACCCCCAGGTCTCAGATAAATCCCTTTACTGAGTTTCTGCAACAGTGTGCACTTCTCCATTTATTTTATCACTTTGGTTTTTACTCATATAAAATGTTAAGAGGAGGTTATGGCTGAATCGATCACCCGTTGCATTTCCAGAGTCTAGGATGAGATCTAGCGAATGAGAAAGTCTCAGTTACTCTGTGGTGACAGATGTGATGATCAATTAAAGATTAAAGCATAAGCATTAGAAAGGAAGCTATCACGTGGACATGCTACTTCTCAGTATCTTTTGCATGCTGTTTTATTGTCAGTGAACTCACTCTCAGGGGCTGTAGTCAAATCTTTTTTCCCTTGACTGGAGAGCGGTAGACCAGATGGTTCTGGTGCCTCTATTTCACACTGAGCTGCCCTGAGTCTGATGAGGTTCTAGGACTCCAGGCATAAGGAAAACCCACTCTAGGCCCTTTGTCATAGGGACATGGGTATCACTTTAACACTACAGATATAAAGTTTTTAGGAACATTGGAGTTTTTCATTTATTTAAATTTAATAATGAATGCTGCAAACATTTATTATATAAATAATAAGCTCAAATATTGCACAAAGCATTGAATAAATAACTGGTGAGGAAGATAAGCAAGGTTACTTTTCTCACAAAGCTTAGCATTTTCTGCTTTAGTTCGCTCAGACCCAGGTGTAATCAGAAGATATTCATTCATGCATTGATTAGATAGACATTTATAATATAACTCTGCTCTTAGGGAGTTCAGATTTACATTCATGAAACTATTAGAGGTCAATCATAATAGCTGTATGCTATAAAATGTAACTAATGGGCTACAGTAATCTCAAAAAAGAATGTCATTATCCATCTCATCATACTCACGGTAAAACCTCATGGGAATATAAAATTGATTGGAATTGTCTTTATCCATGAAAGAGAGGTATAAATTCATTAATTATAATTTATGTGCATTTAACAAATAATTCTTGCTTTGTTTTAATGTCTAGGTACATGTCACTGTGGCAGGTGTAAATGTGATAATTCAGATGGAAATGGACTTGTTTATGGTAAATTTTGTGAGTGTGATGACAGAGAATGCATAGATGATGAAACAGAAGAAATCTGTGGAGGTATGTATATTAACTTTGCAAAAAACAATAAAAGTACTTGATTTTGTCACCTGTTTCACTGAACTTTTATCTCTATGAGTTTATATACTGGGCTTACTCATTTAAGCTGAACCTATGTTTATTTGGAAAATACTTCATATAAGGAAATATAGACTAAGGCATTCAGAGCAGATTAGTAAACCTTTGTTGCTGTTGATCAGTAACCCAGTTGTGTCTGACGCTCTGCAACCCCACGGACTGCAGCGCGCCAGGCCTCCCTGTCCTTCACCATCTCCCAGAGTTGGCTCAAACTCGTGTCCATTGAGTCGGTGATGCCATCCAACTATCTCATCCTCTGTCGTCCCCTTCTCCTCCTGCCTTGAATCTTTCCAGGCATCAGGGTCTTTTCCAGTGAAAAATTGTTTATAATTTTTATTTTGTAACCATTTCGTGGAAGTATTATTTACAGTGTTGTGTTAGTTTCAAGCATACAGCATAGTGATTCAGATGATATATTTGTGCATATATATATTCTTTTTCAGATTCTTTTCCATTATAGGTTAATATAAGATATTGAATATAGTTTCCTGTCTTATGCAGTAGGTCCTTGTTGTTTATTTTATATAGAGTAGTGTGTATCTCTTAATCCTAAACTCCAAATTTATCCCTGGTATCCCCTTTGGTAACTGTGTNGTGTGCTGCAGTCCATGGCGTGCTGCAGTCCATTGGGGCTGCAAAGAGTTGGGCACGACTGAGTGGCTGAACTGAACTGAAGATGTTGCTAAGAGTTGGATATGACTTAGCAACAAACAACAACGATGGAGTTGCTATTACTGATCTTCCCCCTCATACCGCAGTGTGGTTTTCAGGAAGCAGCTTGGAGCAGAAAGGGAAGAGGAGCTGTATGGAGTGGGGAAGAAGACCGAAGGGCAGGGGAGAGGGAGATGGGGCTGGGGACCAAAGGAGTCCCAGAAGGTGGCTCCAGAGGGGCGCAGAATGGCAAGGCATAGTCTGCAGAGCTGAGCCAGGGCAAAGCGAGTCTCCCACACCATCGCATCAGGGGTATGGGCTGGTGTTCAAGACAGGGAGTCATCCTAGAAAGAGCCAGCTATATTAGGCAGAATGAAAAGTCAGAACTAAAATAATCTAGTATGAGACAGAAGACCAATTCTAGAGACTGAGCTAATTGGCAATCAAGAAAGAGCCACGGTTTGACACAGCATGCGCGCACGAGTCTGGCACGTCTGCCGGGGCTTCCATATGCCGTTTCTTGGAGGCTCAGTTGTGAATTCCACTTGATGAGTAAGACAGGAAGGCTCTGAACTGTTGTAAACTTCCTGCGTCACCCAGGGATGGTTCAGATATGTGGATTGCTGGGAGCCAGCCTGTGGGGGACGTCAGGGAGGATTTGTAGAATTCAGAGCAGAGACTATGCCTTCTCATCTTCCCTGAAAACAATGACGGCATCATAATCCTCATGATGGTACACCTCTCTCCCCAACTGGGAAGTGCTCCTGGTATTCCAACAGATACATTCTGAAATCCTTGACCAATATTCTGGATCCCATACTTTCTGCCTGCAGCAGACACTTTTCTCCAAACTCAAGTCGAAGTCTTCACTGCTGTTTAATTCTTCATCCTATTCCTCTTTCTTCAGCATCACAAGGCTTTTCTCCATCTCCTCTTCTTGAAATTCTATCTGTATACCAAGTGCCAACTCAAAACTTACTCCTTTGCTGTGCCTCTCCTCCTTCGTGGAGCCAGCCTGACGTCCATGCTATCTTTATAGCATTTTTCAAAGATCTGTTGCAAATGCCTTTGAGTCATCTGGTTTCATATATCCATTGTGTAATAAGTATCAATCATCCAGCACATTCTTCCTGATCTATGATTTACTTAGTTTTAATTTTATTCCTCTTATTATCTCCTATAGCACCTACAACTTCACCAGTGATATAATAAGAAATGAGAAAATGTAATGAGTAGAGATGTGAATGGTTGAAAGACAACATGAATAAATGTGAAAATGAAAAAGAAGGGTGATAATTAGAAAAAAAAAAGAAATGAGGCAGTCCCATGAATTGTAGCATTAGATTTGAAATGAACTTTTATAAATCAAAATAGTTTTCAGAGGGGAAAAAAAAGAAAATGAAAGGTAATAAAAGTAAAATTCACACAAGGCATTCTCAAGGAAGAAAAATAATAAGCTCAGGTTCTGTAAAATTACCGTTTATTTGTAACTGTGAGAGAAAGAAGTGACCCGTGTAACAGAATCACACAGAGAGTTGAAAACCAGGAAACAGTAGGATCCATAAATATAAAATGTGTCTGGAGAAAATATTTGGGAATATGACTGATGTACTCGAAGTCTTAATGGGAGAAGACAAAGAACCCAGCATTTTTTGGAAGTCTACAATGTGCTAGACACAATAGAGTTTTTAGAAAGATGACAGGGTGATATATTTATCACTTGTTCTTCAGAGTAGCTCTATGAAGTAGATATTATTTGCAGATAAGGAGTTTGAGAGTTAGAGATAAAAATAATGACCTCAAAAGTGTATAGCTAGAGGGGATTAAGACCTGGATTTAGCCTCAGATCTTCCTTAGTCCTAAATCCATGTTCCTTCTGGTTCAACACATAGAGAATTTCCAATATTCAGTAGCCTAATTCAAAATTTAATATCTTTAGTTCCTTTCCATTCAAAACCAGTCACCAAGTCATCTTTTTTTTCTCCTGAAAATATCCCCATGTGTATTTCCTTTTTTCTAAACTCATGATCATAACCTGGGTCAGCCTCTATCTTCTTTCCTTCAGACTGATGAACTAACATTCCTTCAAATCCATTTTGCCTCATTTCAATGCATTCACCATGTGACAACCAGAATAACTTGGTGAAATGAGTCATGATTACATGACTCCCTTGTTGAAATATTTCAATGGCTTCTCATTATTCTTGGATGAAAGTTGGAAATCTTTAATGTGACCTCTTGGTTGTTGTTCAGTTGCTAAATCTTGTCCGACTCCTTGCAACCCATGGACTGCAGCACACTAGGAGGCTCCCCTGTCCTTCACTACCTCCTGGAGTTGGCTCAAATTCATGTCCACTGAGTTGCTGATACTATCTAACCATCTCATCCTCTGCCACCCCCTTCTCCTTTTGCTTTCAATCTTTCCCAGCATCAGGGTCTTTTTCAATGAGTGGGCTCTTCCCATCAGGTGGCCAAAGTATTGGAGCTTCAGTATCAGTCCTTCCAATGAATAGTCAGGGTTGATTTCCTTTAGGATTGACTGATTTGATCTCCTTGCAGTCCAAGGGACTCTCAAGAGTCTTCTCCAGCACATCAATTTGAAAGCATCAATTCTTCAGTGCTCAGCCTTTTAGATTTCCATAAATTTCACCATTGGTTGCCTTTTTTTCCTTTCATGACACCCTCTGCTTTATTTTCCACTGTACACCAGCTGTCTTTTTCCCCCCTCTTATTTGCTCGTTTTGCTTTTGTCTCTTGCTGGAAGTGAGTTTCTTCACCATCTCACTTCTCTTAGCTGTTATTTTTTCTTGGCTTTCAGTTCTCAGTTTAAGAGCCATTTCCCAGGGACACTTTGACCCCCAGGTCTCAGATAAATCCCTTTACTGAGTTTCTGCAACAGTGTGCACTTCTCCATTTATTTTATCACTTTGGTTTTTACTCATATAAAATGTTAAGAGGAGGTTATGGCTGAATCGATCACCCGTTGCATTTCCAGAGTCTAGGATGAGATCTAGCGAATGAGAAAGTCTCAGTTACTCTGTGGTGACAGATGTGATGATCAATTAAAGATTAAAGCATAAGCATTAGAAAGGAAGCTATCACGTGGACATGCTACTTCTCAGTATCTTTTGCATGCTGTTTTATTGTCAGTGAACTCACTCTCAGGGGCTGTAGTCAAATCTTTTTTCCCTTGACTGGAGAGCGGTAGACCAGATGGTTCTGGTGCCTCTATTTCACACTGAGCTGCCCTGAGTCTGATGAGGTTCTAGGGCTCCAGGCATAAGGAAAACCCACTCTAGGCCCTTTGTCATAGGGACATGGGTATCACTTTAACACTACAGATATAAAGTTTTTAGGAACATTGGAGTTTTTCATTTATTTAAATTTAATAATGAATGCTGCAAACATTTATTATATAAATAATAAGCTCAAATATTGCACAAAGCATTGAATAAATAACTGGTGAGGAAGATAAGCAAGGTTACTTTTCTCACAAAGCTTAGCATTTTCTGCTTTAGTTCGCTCAGACCCAGGTGTAATCAGAAGATATTCATTCATGCATTGATTAGATAGACATTTATAATATAACTCTGCTCTTAGGGAGTTCAGATTTACATTCATGAAACTATTAGAGGTCAATCATAATAGCTGTATGCTATAAAATGTAACTAATGGGCTACAGTAATCTCAAAAAAGAATGTCATTATCCATCTCATCATACTCACGGTAAAACCTCATGGGAATATAAAATTGATTGGAATTGTCTTTATCTATGAAAGAGAGGTATAAATTCATTAATTATAATTTATGTGCATTTAACAAATAATTCTTGCTTTGTTTTAATGTCTAGGTACATGTCACTGTGGCAGGTGTAAATGTGATAATTCAGATGGAAATGGACTTGTTTATGGTAAATTTTGTGAGTGTGATGACAGAGAATGCATAGATGATGAAACAGAAGAAATCTGTGGAGGTATGTATATTAACTTTGCAAAAAACAATAAAAGTACTTGATTTTGTCACCTGTTTCACTGAACTTTTATCTCTATGAGTTTATATACTGGGCTTACTCATTTAAGCTGAACCTATGTTTATTTGGAAAATACTTCATATAAGGAAATATAGACTAAGGCATTCAGAGCAGATTAGTAAACCTTTGTTGCTGTTGATCAGTAACCCAGTTGTGTCTGACGCTCTGCAACCCCACGGACTGCAGCGCGCCAGGCCTCCCTGTCCTTCACCATCTCCCAGAGTTGGCTCAAACTCGTGTCCATTGAGTCGGTGATGCCATCCAACTATCTCATCCTCTGTCGTCCCCTTCTCCTCCTGCCTTGAATCTTTCCAGGCATCAGGGTCTTTTCCAGTGAAAAATTGTTTATAATTTTTATTTTGTAACCATTTCGTGGAAGTATTATTTACAGTGTTGTGTTAGTTTCAAGCATACAGCATAGTGATTCAGATGATATATTTGTGCATATATATATTCTTTTTCAGATTCTTTTCCATTATAGGTTAATATAAGATATTGAATATAGTTTCCTGTCTTATGCAGTAGGTCCTTGTTGTTTATTTTATATAGAGTAGTGTGTATCTGTTAATCCTAAACTCCAGATTTATCCCTGGTATCCCCTTTGGTAACTGTGTGTTTTGTATGTCTATGCATCTGTTTCTGTTTTGTAAATAAATTCATTTGTATCATTTTTTTTAGGTTCCACTGGAAGTGATATCATATGATATTTAGAGCAGACTAGTATTTTTTGAGTTTTTCTCTCTAATTTTTTATTATTTTTTTAATTGAAGGATAACTGCTTTACAGAATTTTGTTGTTGTTTTCTAGTACTTTTAAATGCAGAATCAGATTGTTCCCAGAGAACCAGATCATTAGGGCAACAGGCCAATTGCATGGCTCTGAAGTAGCCCTAGTTGGACTCTGTCTTCTTTGCTCAGCTTTTATTTTGCCTCTTTTCTCCCAGCCTCTCTATTGCATATTCTAATTTCATTTTCTTTCCTATTTTGAACCATAACCCTGTAAATACTCTCATGTGCTATTGGGGACATTGAAGACCAGTTGGGTTATTAGCCTGGAATCTATCCCTCCCCACACACTTAGATAACTTTTTTCATGATTGTTTCTATGGACAACCATTACTCAGTCCATTTTTCTGTTGTATCAATTATTGCAGGCTTGCTAATGTCAAGAGCTGCAATGAGTACTTCTTATTCAATAGATAATTTACCAGAATCCGAAATGACTTGCCAGGGTTAAATGGAATTTAGACTCCTGTCTATGTCATGCCTGGCTTCCCTGATGGCTCAGTGGGTAAAGAACCTGCCTCAGTGCAGGAGACACAGATTCGATCCCTGGGTTAGAAATATCCCCTAGAGCAGAAAATGGCAACCCACTCCAGTATTCTTGCCTGAAAAATGCCATGGTCAGAGGAGCCTGGAAGGCTACAGCCCAAAGGGTTGCAAAGAGCTGGGCATGACTGAGTGACTCTGCACACGCACATACTGTCTGATGCCAAAGACTGTGCTATTGATTGCTCCCCATAGAGACCTGCCCTGGAGTTTGGAGCTCCACAAGGAAAGCCCTTCTTACCACTTGTACTATATTAATAGCCCCCTTCTCTTCTGCTTCCCTCTCTGCAGCTCTGTGCCCAGGGTTTCAACCAAGACTGGCACAGGGCAAGAAAATAAACAGCAGTGAGAATCACTTCAGTTTGGGAGCACTCTTCGCTGCTGTTATGAAACATTTTCTCCTGCTTACCTCTGGCCTAATCTCTCTATCCATAAGTAATTAATTCTTTCATTGAAATCTGAAGAGACTCCATCCACGGAATCCTATCCTGCATACCAAATGGGTGATTTCAGAGGAGTATTTTCCCTGAAAGGATCAGGAGCCAGCGGGGTGGGGAGGAACCAGAAGGCCATAAAGTGTCACTAAGCTGCCGCTTTGTTTACAAAACAAATTGAGGCTTCAATTCCTGTGGCCATCCAGATGCTCTTGTTTAAGGTCAGCTGGATCTCTCTCTCTGATGTCCTTGCTGTACCACCAACCAGGATAAAACAAAGAGAAGAACCTTCATTTTTTTCACCCAGTGACCTAAGCTCGATGCTGCTCAGACAGTTCTGCTAAAGGGCTTGTTCCAAAATGATTAGAAATTAGATAAAGCTACCCACACATGTGATGTGTTTGTCTTCCTGATATTTCATTTGCAGTTATTGCAGATCAAAAAAGAGGAAGGGAACACGTGTGGAGCCAGTGTTTTCTGATACACACTGCCAAAGCAAAGTCTATTTGCATGTGTAAATATAAATATTGACCTGGAAAGAACAGGAAATGTTTAATGCTCAACCTTTCCACTCATTATTTCTGTTGGTTTGAGGCTAAAGCAATTTCATGGTGCAAACTCTCTAACCACAGACAACCAACATTCCTGTAAAACCCTCTGGCGATGGCACTGTGTAGGATTCTAGATTTTTCCATGTATCATTCACATGAAAACAGTCTGTTGAGAGGTGATTTTACAGCCCAATAGGGAAGCAATTCAGAAAGAGATTTTCTTACTCCGTTAGTTTGCACAAAGCCAAGAATGATGTTCATTGTCTGGGCTGTGTCTTGTCCTAAGGCTTATATTTTATCTCGGTTATCCAGCTCTGTCTTATTATAGTATTTTCACTTGAATTATGGAGATATCTGCTTAATTTTCCATATCTGCATATGGTATAGGTTTACATGTTTTTTTCTAATAATCCTGTTCACCTCTATCTCAATGATTTTTTAGTATAACCTTGTCAGTACTGAATTTCATAAACATGCAAAGAATTTGGGTGTGAGGAATGAAGATTTATGATCATTTGTTAATCTCATGGTAAGCCTTACATGAGATTAACAAACTGCTGCTTGTTACATAAATTTCTTATAGAGGAAATAAACTTTGAAGATTTCTGAGATTATACTACTTTAAGTATAATCTACTTAAAGGAAATTCTACTTTAAGAAGTTAATCAAGTCTTTAAAAAAACAGCCTGACTTCTAGGAAAAGCTTTTAGTAAGCAATTGTCTTGTTTTCTGAGGCTTGTGACTGGCCCGTGATATTTTTGTGTGCGTACATGTAGACATAGTTTTAAGTCCATGAATAAAATGTATAGCTTTTATATTTTACTATTGATGAAATCATTTGATGGTCTTTATGTCAGCTTAAGTGAAAAAGTTGAAATTTGCTGTAGAAATGACCCTTGTCTACTGGCTTCTGTGCTTAGTCACTCAGTCATGTCTGATTCTTTGCGACCCCATGGACTGTAGCCCGCCAGGCTCCTCTGTCCATGGGATTCTCCAGGCAAGAATACTGGAGTGGGTAGCCATTCCCTTCTCCAGGGGATCTTCCTAACCCAGGGACAGAACCCAGGTCTCCTGCATTGCAGCTGGCTTCTTTACCATCTGAGCCACCAGGGAAGCCCCATCTCCAGCTTAAGAAGAGGTTTTCTGTAGATACTCCAATTGTAGCTCATTTAGACAGAAAACATGACATTATACATTGGCTCCTTGTCTCTCTCTCTGTATTTCACTGTAGCACTTTCTCTTCATCTCTGACTCTCTTTGTCTCTCTGATATGTATATGCACGAAGGAAGTCTCATCTGAGAGGCAAAAATAGCCTGAGACCAGCATATTTTATTGTATTTTCCCTTCATATGTGTGTGTACCAGGCCCTACTGACACTCCTGCTGTTGGCCAGAAATGCCAGAGTGTTTAGAAAGAAAAATAGCCACTCTCTGGGATGATGGCTGATGGAGAAGAGAGAGGCAAGAGCAAAGACTTTAGCCATAGACTGATAAAGCATAAATTCATGTAAAGCAGAAAGAATAGCCTAAAACCCAAAATGGTGCTGTTTTTTATCATAGGTGCAAGAACACACGTTCATGGTTGTTGAAATAACTACAGAAAAGAGGACATACAAGGAGATTTGGGGTGAAAAAGACTTGTCATCTTTTGGGAATTTGTAGGGTTGCTGGACATGGGCACAGAAAGTGATGAGGTGACATCATTACAGATTGTATGGACATAAATATGAACAAGCAGAGTAATAGTTTGTGGAGCAATGGGAACTGCAATGGTGTGGGGGCAGCTGGAGACAAAACGATGGGCTGCCCTTACCTAGTGCTTGTATCCTCTTGACAGATAGGAAGGGGATTTGACTTTAATACCAAGGGTCCATGCTATTTTATTTGTAGTTAGTAGTTTAACAACTAAAAGTTGATTTAGCTGAAACCCTCTGCCACGTGGTAAAACACAATAGCTTGCCGGATACTGTTGAATGAAAAGATGAAATGTTTCACCTGGCTAAAGAAATGGCTCAGTCATTAATACTGTGCATCCAAAGAAGTATGCACCATTGGTCTCTCATGGCTGATTTCAAATGACTCAAGAAATGCTCTCAGAGTGAATGCTTATATACATTTGAGTTTGATGTACACATTTGTGACTGGAGGCCTGGTAGACTCTCTTTCATGCAGTTTCTTGAACACTCTGTCATTTTCATCAGCCAACTGGCTAGGACAAATTAGAGGACACCTTGACTTGCTTTATGTGTGAGATGATGTAGATATGGGCACACCTCTGATGTTTCGGTGGCAAACTACATAATTTGATTATTTTAAGCAAGAACCGTGGAGCAGGTTGATTATTTCCAAAGGCAGAAATGATCACCAAGAGGTAGGAAGTTAATTCTGCTTTTGAAAGCTGCTTTTTTTCCTCACTGTATAAAATTCATTTTGGGTAAAGGCCACGGAAAGTGTTACTGTGGAAACTGTTACTGCCAGGCTGGTTGGCATGGAGATAAATGCGAATTCCAGTGTGACATCACCCCCTGGGAGAGCAAGCGAAGATGTACATCTCCAGATGGCAAAGTCTGCAGTAACAGAGGTGTGTCTTTCATACTCATTACTACGTAATTGGGGAAAAAACAAAGCTCTTAATTATTACCTCACCTTTTCTGTGTATTTCCTTCCATGTGAAAGTCATCTTTTATAGGGTTTGACTTTGACGTAAATCAATATTTCCTATACCAACATCCCTTTCTTATTTTTTTACTGGGCAGAATGCAGAAAGATAAGAAACTTGCTGTCATACTTTCAGCTTCACTGAACAAATAGTTAACTCAGGGACTGTAATTTCTTTGGCAGCCCTCCAAAAGTGACATGGTAGAGCAAAAAGGCGATTCTTGTAGATACTTCTGTTAAATGTCTCTTGACTAACAGAACCAGCTACAGCATGAACATCTAATTATTCAGAGAGTATTCCAGAAAAAACTTGTCTTAATTGAGTCAATCAAAGACTTGGTTACAATACTGAATTGATAGGAGTCATTTAACTTTGATACACAATAATAAAAATGAGATAGTGAATAAAATATAGCCATGTGAAATTGAGATTGACCTTAGGCAGGGATTTTAAAAATATGTTAGTATTGCTATCATGTAATTTAAAGTGAGTTAACTAAGTGTTGATATAAAATCAACTAGTATTAAACCCTTGGAAGACAATTCTTGAAAATACGTGTTCTTTTTCCCTTTGTCAGCTGGTCCTGGTAGATAAATAGCCACGTTGGGCTTTTCTGACTACTTGAAGTTATCAGTAAGTGGTCAGTTTCTTTCTATAAAAAAGTTAAAATCTAGAAAGCTGGAAAATTATTTTTTTGCATTTCTATAAATGAATGATACATTTTAATAGGTAATGCTTACATGGAGAGCCTGAACACACCACCAGTTTTCTCTTTTTAAAGGTTGACACAGAAAAGTAAAATATGCCCAGTTTCTGTACACAGAGAAAGGAAAGCAAAAGGCCTGAACTTGGGACAAAAATTATAAAGAAAAGTCCTGTCTTTAATTTATGCAGAGCAGTTCTGATTATTTATCATACTAACTCACTTATATTTTCATTTATTATAAAGTTATGTAGGAACCATTGCTTCATGAATGCCCTCTTGATGGACATTTAGATCACTAGTGGTTTTTCAGTGACATGAAGCCTCCATATTTAATGTTCCTATACATGTACTTTTCAGTTCTTTTCCTTTCCTCTACATACATTAATTGAAGTGAGCTGTTATGTTATAAGTAACATACATCTAAAGAGTCTATGTTGTGAAACTGCCATCCAGAAAGTTGTACATTTTATACTCTGTACCTGCACCAACTCTTGATCCTAAAACAATCTTTTTTATTTCTGTCTATCTGATGTCTGAAATAATTCTAACTCACTGTTGTTTAAAGTTCTCTTAACCAACTTAATCATTACAGGTTGAGTGGTAAGCATTTTTACATTTATCTATCGTCATTATTTCTCTCTACTAAACTTCCAGTTAGTGTCCTTTGTCTATATTTCTGTAGTCATATTCATCCTTAGATAATTCATTCATAAGAATTGCTTATGTTTGTGAAAATAGCTTTGTCTTTTAAATACATGTGACTACATGTTTCAGCTGTTTTTATCCTTTAGTTTGTTTTTGGTGTCTTGCCCTCAGCCAGAATTTTAGATTTTTATGTTGTTAATTCTTTTAGTTTTTTTTTTTTTTTAATAATTTGCTTTGACGTTTTAGAATAAAAATGGATTTTATTTTACATGTTATAGTTTCATATCCTTAAATCTTTAGTCTAGCTGGAACTGACTTTGATGGAAGAGGTAAGAAAGGGATTTAACTTTGTTCCTTTCGCAAATGATCTAAAGATCATTGCCCTAAAGATGATTATTAATAGTTCACTCAACGTTATATGATTTACAACTTAACACTTCTCTATGCGAATCTCCAAAAAGCCAGAGTTCTAGCTCTCTGCCTACGCCAATGTCCTCTATAGCCTGGGCTCGTCTGACCCAGCCATGCCCACTTTTCAGTCTTTCTGGATACGCTCCTTCTGCTCCAGTGGGTCAGGTCTGCTTAGGATCCCATGTCCATCCCCACCTTCCTCGGCTCACTCTTGCTTTCGTAACCTCCCTTGAATTGTTCTACCTCCAAAGCTCCTAAAACACTTCCCCTTCTCTCTTCTTATCCAGACCGTCTACCTTAATTACTTCTGCTCACATTGACTTCCACTTTCCCAACTTTTAGAGTATTCAGTCCTAGTAAACGTTAGTGCTTCACGTGCTAGTTTTTTATTTGCTTTTTTTTTTTTTGGTCAAATAAATTGTAAACCTCTTGAGAGCAAGGGTGACATTTTATGTTAATTGTGTTGGTGTTATCTTTGAGTCCTACCAGCACGGTGCTCCTGACACATGCTGTGATCCCACAGAAGTATCAGCATGGATAGTAACTTTTGTTTATGAAGGATCTCTACTGGCCATGCTAGATGGTGTTTTCCTCTGTAGACTATAATTCCTGAACACGTGTATTATCCAAATATAAAGTGAACAACAGAAGAAAGAGCAATGGGTAAGATGCTTTCTTTCATGATTTTTCTTCTTTCGACCCATACAAAATTATTTTTCCCCTCTAGGGATTTGTGTGTGCGGTGAATGTTCTTGCCATGATGTGGACCCCACTGGAGACTGGGGGGATATTCATGGGGACACCTGTGAGTGTGACGAGAGGGACTGCCGGGCTGTCTATGACAGATATTCTGATGACTTCTGTTCTGGTAAGTGCTTTCCTAACTCCTGTTTTTATTTTATTATTATTATTCTTTTTTAAAAAAAGATGTATTTCTTTCTTTTATTTGACGGTGTTGGGTCTTAGTTGTGCCGTATAGGATCTACTTCCCTGATCAGGGATCAAACCTGAGCCCCCCTGCACTGGGAACTCGGAGTCTTCACCACTGGACCAGCAGGGAAGTCCCTAATTCCTGTTTTTAAATAAGAAAATGTTCATTTCCTTCTTTTCAAGATTTATTCTGCTTCTCCCAGAAACCGTGAAAGAACTGAATGTGCCTTCTGAAGAATTTGAGACCCATAGGACTCCTAATATCAACCTGAAAACCCTTTAGAGACTTCGCCACATTGGGCAAAGATTTGCGATGAAAACACACCCACTCTCTGAAAAGCAGTCTAGTCTTTCACCAAAAAGAACTATTACCTCCACGTATCTAATACTCGGCAGTGAGAACACAAAGCTAGCCAACCTGGCCACGAGCAGGAGAGGCACCCATAAGGCAGCTCTTGCTAACACAGTACGAGACTAAAGGCGATGTGGCTCTCGTAGGCAGTTTATTGCATTGCTTCTTTGGTATAATTTACATACTAAAAGTTGTCCTGCATTACGTCTACAATTGAATATCAATTAGTGGATTCAAAAATGCTATATGGACCAGCTACTCTTTGCCAGCATCTTTGCTGCATCCGGGTCACTGGTTCCAGCAACGAAGGAGACAAACATAATCCTTGATGGGGAGCCTGTAATCTAAACGCAAGGGGTTTCCCTGGCAGCTCAGCTGGTACAGAATCGGCCTGCATTGCAGGAGACCCTGGTTCCATTCCTGGGTTGGGAAGAACCCCCGAATGGATGGGCTACCCAGACAAGTATTCTTGGGCTTCCCTCATGGCTCAGTCTGTAAAGAATCTGCCTGCAATGTGGGAGACCTGAGTTTGATCCCTGGGGTGGGAAGATCCCCTGGAGAAGGTCATGGCAACCCACTCCAGTATTCTTGCCTGGAGAATCCCCGTGGACCGAGGAGCCTGGCGGGCTACAGTCCATGGGGTCGCAAAGAGTCGGACATGACTGAGCGACTAAGCACACACAATCTAAATAAAAAGGAAAACAACAGCAGCAGCACCCTGCCAGAATTTCTAATAGTACAAAGGAAAACAGTAAGCAGTCAGATTTACCTTAAAAAATGTCACTCAACAAAAATGCAGTAATAGATTTTATTACATGGGATGATCCAGGAGGCGTAGACACATGTTCATGCTTGATTGCTTGGTTGGTATAAGGAAAGAGATAGGGAACTCTGGCTCCAGAAGAAGTTTGCCAGCAAAGGCAGATAAAAGAGCTGCCCTTTTTAATTACGATGATGCAACTGCAAAGACTTCTCTGGCCTGGCCGAGGGAAGCTGGCTCCTGTAGCTTCCCCCTGCAGAAGAATCGCCCTGTTCTGATGGTCCCCTGGGCTTGGGAGAATTTCCTGAATAGGCTCACAGAGGTGATGGGGTCGTAGGCTATGATTTGAACAGTAAGACATCAGGCTGTGATTGTGATTTTATTATTCCTTTGTTAAAGTGAACTGAATGTGGCCAGTTCTCCACAGTCTGCCTCCCACACCTAACATGAGAAATTTAAGCAAGAGGAAACTCATTAACAGAGATCTGGTGCTGAGAGACACCTGTCAAGTTCGTTCACACACCTCATTCCATTTTATGTTCGCACTGACTCAGTCAGGGATACATTATTATCTACGTGTAAGAGGGAATGTTCAAAGAAATTAACAACTTGAGAAAGTTCACAGCGCCCTTAAGTGTCACCTGAAAACAACTTCAGCTGAAGGGCTCATGTCGTTTAATCTCCAAATGATGCACAGAAGATGCTTCAATTTTACTTTATTTCGGTAAGGAAGAGATGTCCTTTGAATGCTTAAAATTCTTATAAAGCTAAGCTTCTCTGAACATTGTTTTGATCTGGGGTGGGCATCAATCTCTGGAGTATTTCTTCATGCTTAGTAAATCTTTAGAATTCTATATACAATACTTAGTAAATTACTAGTCCTCACAATTTTCCCAGTTGCCCAGAGTTGCAACATGAGAAGGGAGCCGTGCAATTGACTATTGAGTGTGATAGTACCTTAGTGTTATGAGATAGAAGTACCCCAAGGATGTGGATATTCTCTAGTGATTTATGCCAGGCTGGAGTGTAATAAGACCCAGATAAAATGAAGCTTTATTTTTAGCTCCCATTCCAGGCACCGTGAGAGTGTTGAGCTTATTTAAGTCCAAGAGAAATCTCCCATTGGATTATAGTTGGTGCATTTAATTGACCTTCTAATTTTATTTATTCATTCCCACTCTTGCCATTCATGTATTCAATAATACACTTCAATGTAAATATTTTGTGCCGGATCCATCATGGGTACAGGAGATGTGATACAAATTTTAAAATATGATCTCTGCTCTCAAATAAGTCAGTTGTATTTATTTGTTCTTTCACTCCTAAAGTGTATTTATCACTTCTTTCACACTTCTTTCACTCCTATTCACTGATACATGAATTCATCCATATACAAATATGACTCATATACCCACAAAGGTACACACGCATGTACATGCCTCAAAGAGGATACTGTAGACAAGCTTTGAGTATGGCTGAAATGACGGCATGACCAGCCATCCTGAAGTATATCAGCCGCTCTGTTATTCCAGTTNACATGAATTCATCCATATACAAATATGACTCATACGCATGTACATGCCTCAGAGAGGATACTGTAGACAAGCTTTGAGTATGGCTGAAATGACGGCATGACCAGCCGTCCTGAAGTATATCAGCCGTTCTGTTATTCCAGTTCTGTGAACTGCTGCCCTGAACTGACTTTCTCATTCTGAAATAACTCCTTTCTTTCTGACGACTGCTTACCAGTCTGATCCATTTTGCCAAATTCCCAAATAGGAAAAAATATGTTGCAGTGTGACTTCCCACTTTTTCAGCTTGCTCCTGCCTAGCAAAATGATGAAAATATAAGGCTAGTCCTGGCCTAGAGTTCCCTTAGTTTGGAAAGTAGACTCATTTGGTAGAACCATATTATAGGAGGAAATTTGTCTTTGTGGATTAATGAAGAGTTAAGGGAAGAAATGGAAGGAAATCGTTACATACATCCAGTTTACATTGTCTTGAAAGGGAAAAATAATATATCAAGTGGATTTTTTAAAAAAACTGACAAGTGCTAGTTAGATCAAATTCATTGCCCCCAATTTTTTCTCTCCGTGGTCTTCATATTTGCTTGTAAGAAGCAACTTGTAAATATCAGATTCCAGTTCATGAGCATTTTTTGTTCATTTTCAAGGAGAGAAATAGCCTCTGTGGAAGAAGAGCATTCTGGAATGGATGGAACTACGTATGTCCTGGATTGATGTTTCTGAGGTTAGATAGCTTAGCACAAAAGAGTGCCATGATCACACACACAGAAAAGCTTTGGTGTCAGCAACCTCTCCTATAATTTCTTGAGAGCCTTGAAAGCTCAGTGTTTTGTTTTCTAAGTAAGTTTTCTTTTTTTTTTAAAGAATGTTCTGGCTGTGCTGGGTCTTGGTTGCTGAGCGGGCTGGGCGGGAACTGCTCTCCCTTTGTGGTGTGTGGGCTTGTCATCGGAAGTCTTATCTCGTTTCGGAGCACGGGCTCCAGGGTGTGCAGACTTCAGAACCTGTGGCGCATGGCCCTGGTCATGGCAGCTTCTGGACTCTAGGAGGCATGGGCTTCAGTAGCTGTGGTTCCCAGGCTCTGGAGCACAGGTTCAGTAGCCGCAGTGCATGGACTTAGTTGCTCCAGAGCTTATGGGTCTTCCTGGACTGGGGATTGAACACGCGTCTGTTGCACTGGCAGGTGGATTCTTCACCACTGAGCCATTAGGGAAGCCCCTAACGCTCAGCGTGGCCATGATGCCTTTGATGTCCCTTGCTGCCAGCTCCCCACCCTTGTGATGTAGTTCTGGCTGTGATCCTATTTACATGCCAACACTAGACACTGTTGTTTTTCCCTTGTCATGAATGTGTGTGTGTGTCTAAGGAGTGTTCATAGGCCTTTGAAAGCAGTTCTACAATGTATTTAATATCCGCGATAAAACAATAACATTCTAGGTCTTTCCTCTCTATTTTGTCGATTCCCATGTCTACAGAGTTTAAAAGAATCTTTGTTAGAATCAATGAAATGAACGCTGAAGGCCAAATATATGTGGATGCATACACACCTAGATTTGACACATTAGCACTGAAACATGATGCTTCAGTCAGCGTGGCAGAATTCACTTCTAGTGCTCTCACTTTAAAGATAAAGCGAGATGGAGCCCGGAAAGGTGAACCATTGACTCATTTAGATGGAGGACACGGACCTCCTAACTTCCTCACTTTTGCTTTTCTCTCTATTTGTTTATGAGAGACTCTGATATAGGATATTATGACAGTCTAAAGAATTTTCATGATAAATAAATCTTATCATTTCTAAACTTATGAATCAAAAACAAGCATTTTCATCATTTTGTCGCTATAAAATTGAGAAACTAGTAACCTCAGAAGAGAAACTGCAATTTCAAGTTTGGATTTCCTGTCTTTTCTGAAAAGTTTAATACCTGCTTCAGAATCTGGTATTGATACCTTACATTTCTAACTGGTTTCCTAAACCCACTGATGAAATACCGTAAAGGATTTTAGTAGAAAAAGGTACAGTTTCATTTAGAATGGAATCCATAACTTATTTTTGGCTGCATGAGACTTTAAGTTATTAAATATAATTTTCTAATAAAAATATAATTTTTATGACTGTGAAAGCATAGTTTTATTCATGTTTTCACTTGTCAGGCTAATCTCTGCTCAACATTTAGACTCGCAATACCACTGTCAATACTGTTTTTCACCCTGCTAGACTAGAGTTACATTTACGCCTTTTCTCTATTACTTTTACATTTGCTTCTTCTGTGATATTCATCGGGGTATTGGATTTAGGTATACCTACTTTTCCCCAAACAGTGAAACCTTCAGAAACACTCTGTGTGCCACTATTTCCCCATTTAAACTGGTTGTCAAATACTCACTGACTCTCAGGAATTACTTTCACTGTGAATGTTTTACTCGAGTCATTCATTTTCTTCATAACCCTTCTTTCCCCAGCTTGAACTTGTTCACTGGATGTTGGCTTCCGCTGGCAAAGTATAGAGGGCATAGCCGTGGATGATTTGCCGAGGCACAGGGGCCATCCTGAACTAGGCAGTGTTCTCCCACTTTGATCCTTTCTATTTAGAGGCCAGACCTTTCAGCCCAGGCCAGTCGCAGCAATGACAGTATCCCATCAGTTCTTTCCACTGTGTACACAATCGACCGCAGCTATTTCTGAGAGTGCCTTTTGCTCAGATGAGCCAGGGGCTGGGGTCCAAGGCTGAGCCCAAGACACAGAAGCTTAAGGATCATCACACATATGGTGAAAGTGAGGGCAATTTTATATCCTCTTCCCATTTTTGTTTGGAGTTGGTGATGTCTAGAGGTGACGCATAAACTCAGACTATTAATCCTTGAGAAGGTCCGTGATGCTGCATTAAATGCACAGGAAATAGAGGTGACGACCTTATGGACCACGTTTCCCCTGGAACTTGTAGAAGTGCTCAGAAATGACAGAGAGCCAGAAAAGTGAAGCTGCATAACATTAGGGGCAAAAGCACAGAGAGTAAGGACTAAGCGAGGTAAATAGAGCAAAAAGAGAAGAGAGTGGATATGAGGGCAACAGGGGGAGGGACTTGCATCTGTACATTTTTTAAACATTTGTTAAAGCACCGACAATTAATCTGACTTCTTAAGATTATAACTAGACCAGATTTTAATTCCAAGAATCTCTATTAATAGTGTCTGACCATCTTCACAAATTTGTTTTTTGCTGCTGCAGTGTTTTTTTTTAATGTTGACATGTGAATGAACCTCAGACAGAAAGTAATAGCTATTCTTTTTAAAAAATGGTTACTTATTTTTAAATTACTTGTTATTAGTTTATTGATTTATTAATTTATCATTTATTTGAATTCCCTGGGTCTTATTTGCGATGCATAGGATCTTCACGGTGGTGTGCTCTAGGATCTTTAGTTCACCATGTGGGATCTGGTTCCCAGCCCAGGAATCCAACCTGGGGAGCGTGGAGTCTTACTTAGCCACTGGACCACCAGGGACGTCCCTGTGATGGCTGCTCTTAAGCCAACTATAGCACTTCAGAATATCCTCCCATCAGTCCCCATCTTTGTCCACACAGACTCCGACTTTATTCCACGTGCCAAGGGATCAGGACTATCACTGCCTGTGAATTCCAAGCACCTGCAGTAGGAGGTGGGCTTCGCCTGGTGCTTAGGAATTCCCTGGCCTCCTCACCTACTGGATGCTTTGTTCTAACTTCCACAGCTATTTTAAACTTTCAAGAGGAAAGCCTTTTTCCCCCCTTTCAATCTAACTGTATTTTTCAGTTTTATTGTTGAAGTGTCAGCTTGTCTTCCACAAATGGCAGCATGTTCTGAACTTTGTCCAGCATCCTCCTGGCACATTCAAGTGCCCTACAAATGATGCTGCTTGTCTCCCAGAATTTCAGAGTCATGGGCTCTCATAGAACAGCAGAACTGATTGTACTTTAAATGTTAAAGGTTTTGTTTTAAAACCTGATTTTTATCTGTGCATTTGCAATACAGCTCTGTTTGCAAATTTTGCTCTAAAAATTATATGAGGACAAGGAAGATGGGGAGAAACTTTGTAAGCTAGGATAAATGGCTAGAGGCTAGGGAACCCAATAACCTCAGAGCTATAAGTGTTAATGAGTTAAATTTTTATAACAAAAATTCTCATGTTTGAAGGTCTAAATGATCATAGTCACATGTCGTATGTATCTATTAGTAATCAAAAAATTTTCCTTTAAAATTATGAGCTCTAAGACAAAGTGTTAGTATCAACAGCAATTTGTTCCATAGATTCTGTTACATAACAGGTGCTCAATAAACTTGTTGAATGGAATTTAGTGTAAATGAGAGATTTGGGTTCTGTACTCCCTAATACCTCATCCTACTTTGACTATGATCTTATGATTTATTCCATGAAGAAGCTGGTTTACAATGAAAAGCTTTCTGATAGACGGATGCTTCAAACTTGACAAATGGGCATCTGCCCACAAACCTCATGAGTTACTGATAAAACAGGCCAGGCTTCACTGAAGGCCAGTTTTCATACTCTGTGATATATATTAATATCGATGGACATGAGTTTGAGTAAGCTCTGGGAGTTGGTGATGGACAGGGAAGCCTGGCCTGCTGCAATCTATGGGGTCACAAAGAGTCAGACACGACTAAGCAACTGAGCTGAACTGAATGCAAAATACAAAATAGCATGGATTTTTCATCCATTACCAACATACTTGTTTTACTTAAGGAATGTATGATTCCACTTCCTTTAAAATCCTTCATGCATTTTTGGAGGAATTATTGAAATCTACTTTACTTTGCATTTGTAATAATGAGTTTCAGAACGGTTATGAAGAGTTAGAAAAACTCAGCTAAGTTATTCATTCCTTTTTGTTCCTACTTGGTTAGATGTGTGGGCTCAAATGAATAAAAATAACAATAGCTCATTTTTATGTAGCATTTTAGGATACAGTATATACTTCTTGATAAATGTGGATAGATAATGCAGTTTAAAATGAAGAACCTAAATGTCAAACAGGCTGTCATTTGACCAGCTGTACTCTGAAGGGAGCAGGGTCAGGATTTGAACCTACTTATATGATTGATAACCTGTTCTATTTTCTGCTATACCATATCACCACTTATCACAATTTTTTGCAGGCTCTGTGTCCATGTGTAAAGGAATGAATTTCTTTCCTGACCTATTTTGTGTGTATGAAATTAGGTTGTGGGTAGTAAAAAGGTCATGAAAATAAGGTCTGGGAGACTCCAGGA
>SJYW01023580.1:171940-189076 GCA_006410735.1 Raphicerus campestris | reverse complement strand
GTCTGATCCATTTTGCCAAATTCCCAAATAGGAAAAAATATGTTGCAGTGTGACTTCCCACTTTTTCAGCTTGCTCCTGCCTAGCAAAATGATGAAAATATAAGGCTAGTCCTGGCCTAGAGTTCCCTTAGTTTGGAAAGTAGACTCATTTGGTAGAACCATATTATAGGAGGAAATTTGTCTTTGTGGATTAATGAAGAGTTAAGGGAAGAAATGGAAGGAAATCGTTACATACATCCAGTTTACATTGTCTTGAAAGGGAAAAATAATATATCAAGTGGATTTTTTAAAAAAACTGACAAGTGCTAGTTAGATCAAATTCATTGCCCCCAATTTTTTCTCTCCGTGGTCTTCATATTTGCTTGTAAGAAGCAACTTGTAAATATCAGATTCCAGTTCATGAGCATTTTTTGTTCATTTTCAAGGAGAGAAATAGCCTCTGTGGAAGAAGAGCATTCTGGAATGGATGGAACTACGTATGTCCTGGATTGATGTTTCTGAGGTTAGATAGCTTAGCACAAAAGAGTGCCATGATCACACACACAGAAAAGCTTTGGTGTCAGCAACTTCTCCTATAATTTCTTGAGAGCCTTGAAAGCTCAGTGTTTTGTTTTCTAAGTAAGTTTTCTTTTTTTTTTAAAGAATGTTCTGGCTGTGCTGGGTCTTGGTTGCTGAGCGGGCTGGGCGGGGACTGCTCTCCCTTTGTGGTGTGTGGGCTTGTCATCGGAAGTCTTATCTCGTTTCGGAGCACGGGCTCCAGGGCGTGCAGACTTCAGAACCTGTGGCGCATGGCCCTGGTCATGGCGGCTTCTGGACTCTAGGAGGCATGGGCTTCAGTAGCTGTGGTTCCCAGGCTCTGGAGCACAGGTTCAGTAGCCGCAGTGCGTGGACTTAGTTGCTCCAGAGCTTATGGGTCTTCCTGGACTGGGGATTGAACACGCGTCTGTTGCACTGGCAGGTGGATTCTTCACCACTGAGCCATTAGGGAAGCCCCTAACGCTCAGCGTGGCCATGATGCCTTTGATGTCCCTTGCTGCCAGCTCCCCACCCTCGTGATGTAGTTCTGGCTGTGATCCTATTTACATGCCAACACTAGACACTGTTGTTTTTCCCTTGTCATGAATGTGTGTGTGTGTCTAAGGAGTGTTCATAGGCCTTTGAAAGCAGTTCTACAATGTATTTAATATCCGCGATAAAACAATAACATTCTAGGTCTTTCCTCTCTATTTTGTCGATTCCCATGTCTACAGAGTTTAAAAGAATCTTTGTTAGAATCAATGAAATGAACGCTGAAGGCCAAATATATGTGGATGCATACACACCTAGATTTGACACATTAGCACTGAAACATGATGCTTCAGTCAGCGTGGCAGAATTCACTTCTAGTGCTCTCACTTTAAAGATAAAGCGAGATGGAGCCCGGAAAGGTGAACCATTGACTCATTTAGATGGAGGACACGGACCTCCTAACTTCCTCACTTTTGCTTTTCTCTCTATTTGTTTATGAGAGACTCTGATATAGGATATTATGACAGTCTAAAGAATTTTCATGATAAATAAATCTTATCATTTCTAAACTTATGAATCAAAAACAAGCATTTTCATCATTTTGTCGCTATAAAATTGAGAAACTAGTAACCTCAGAAGAGAAACTGCAATTTCAAGTTTGGATTTCCTGTATTTTCTGAAAAGTTTAATACCTGCTTCAGAATCTGGTATTGATACCTTACATTTCTAACTGGTTTCCTAAACCCACTGATGAAATACCGTAAAGGATTTTAGTAGAAAAAGGTACAGTTTCATTTAGAATGGAATCCATAACTTATTTTTGGCTGCATGAGACTTTAAGTTATTAAATATAATTTTCTAATAAAAATATAATTTTTATGACTGTGAAAGCATAGTTTTATTCATGTTTTCACTTGTCAGGCTAATCTCTGCTCAACATTTAGACTCGCAATACCACTGTCAATACTGTTTTTCACCCTGCTAGACTAGAGTTACATTTACGCCTTTTCTCTATTACTTTTACATTTGCTTCTTCTGTGATATTCATCAGGATATTGGATTTAGGTATACCTACTTTTCCCCAAACAGTGAAACCTTCAGAAACACTCTGTGTGCCACTATTTCCCCATTTAAACTGGTTGTCAAATACTCACTGACTCTCAGGAATTACTTTCACTGTGAATGTTTTACTCGAGTCATTCATTTTCTTCATAACCCTTCTTTCCCCAGCTTGAACTTGTTCACTGGATGTTGGCTTCCGCTGGCAAAGTATAGAGGGCATAGCCGTGGATGATTTGCCGAGGCACAGGGGCCATCCTGAACTAGGCAGTGTTCTCCCACTTTGATCCTTTCTATTTAGAGGCCAGACCTTTCAGCCCAGGCCAGTCGCAGCAATGACAGTATCCCATCAGTTCTTTCCACTGTGTACACAATCGACCGCAGCTATTTCTGAGAGTGCCTTTTGCTCAGATGAGCCAGGGGCTGGGGTCCAAGGCTGAGCCCAAGACACAGAAGCTTAAGGATCATCACACATATGGTGAAAGTGAGGGCAATTTTATATCCTCTTCCCATTTTTGTTTGGAGTTGGTGATGTCTAGAGGTGATGCATAAACTCAGACTATTAATCCTTGAGAAGGTCCGTGATGCTGCATTAAATGCACAGGAAATAGAGGTGACGACCTTATGGACCACGTTTCCCCTGGAACTTGTAGAAGTGCTCAGAAATGACAGAGAGCCAGAAAAGTGAAGCTGCATAACATTAGGGGCAAAAGCACAGAGAGTAAGGACTAAGCGAGGTAAATAGAGCAAAAAGAGAAGAGAGTGGATATGAGGGCAACAGGGGGAGGGACTTGCATCTGTACATTTTTTAAACATTTGTTAAAGCACCGACAATTAATCTGACTTCTTAAGATTATAACTAGACCAGATTTTAATTCCAAGAATCTCTATTAATAGTGTCTGACCATCTTCACGAATTTGTTTTTTGCTGCTGCAGTGTTTTTTTTTAATGTTGACATGTGAATGAACCTCAGACAGAAAGTAATAGCTATTCTTTTTAAAAAATGGTTACTTATTTTTAAATTACTTGTTATTAGTTTATTGATTTATTAATTTATCATTTATTTGAATTCCCTGGGTCTTATTTGCGATGCATAGGATCTTCACGGTGGTGTGCTCTAGGATCTTTAGTTCACCATGTGGGATCTGGTTCCCAGCCCAGGAATCCAACCTGGGGAGCGTGGAGTCTTACTTAGCCACTGGACCACCAGGGACGTCCCTGTGATGGCTGCTCTTAAGCCAACTATAGCACTTCAGAATATCCTCCCATCAGTCCCCATCTTTGTCCACACAGACTCCGACTTTATTCCACGTGCCAAGGGATCAGGACTATCACTGCCTGTGAATTCCAAGCACCTGCAGTAGGAGGTGGGCTTCGCCTGGTGCTTAGGAATTCCCTGGCCTCCTCACCTACTGGATGCTTTGTTCTAACTTCCACAGCTATTTTAAACTTTCAAGAGGAAAGCCTTTTTCCCCCCTTTCAATCTAACTGTATTTTTCAGTTTTATTGTTGAAGTGTCAGCTTGTCTTCCACAAATGGCAGCATGTTCTGAACTTTGTCCAGCATCCTCCTGGCACATTCAAGTGCCCTACAAATGATGCTGCTTGTCTCCCAGAATTTCAGAGTCACGGGCTCTCATAGAACAGCAGAACTGATTGTACTTTAAATGTTAAAGGTTTTGTTTTAAAACCTGTTTTTTATCTGTGCATTTGCAATACAGCTCTGTTTGCAAATTTTGCTCTAAAAATTATATGAGGACAAGGAAGATGGGGAGAAACTTTGTAAGCTAAGATAAATGGCTAGAAGCTAGGGAACCCAATAACCTCAGAGCTATAAGTGTTAATGAGTTAAATTTTTATAACAAAAATTCTCATGTTTGAAGGTCTAAATGATCATAGTCACATGTCGTATGTATCTATTAGTAATCAAAAAATTTTCCTTTAAAATTATGAGCTCTAAGACAAAGTGTTAGTATCAACAGCAATTTGTTCCATAGATTCTGTTACATAGCAGGTGCTCAATAAACTTGTTGAATGGAATTTAGTGTAAATGAGAGATTTGGGTTCTGTACTCCCTAATACCTCATCCTACTTTGACTATGATCTTATGATTTATTCCATGAAGAAGCTGGTTTACAATGAAAAGCTTTCTGATAGACGGATGCTTCAAACTTGACAAATGGGCATCTGCCCACAAACCTCATGAGTTACTGATAAAACAGGCCAGGCTTCACTGAAGGCCAGTTTTCATACTCTGTGATATATATTAATATCGATGGACATGAGTTTGAGTAAGCTCTGGGAGTTGGTGATGGACAGGGAAGCCTGGCCTGCTGCAATCTATGGGGTCACAAAGAGTCAGACACGACTAAGCAACTGAGCTGAACTGAATGCAAAATACAAAATAGCATGGATTTTTCATCCATTACCAACATACTTGTTTTACTTAAGGAATGTATGATTCCACTTCCTTTAAAATCCTTCATGCATTTTTGGAGGAATTATTGAAATCTACTTTACTTTGCATTTGTAATAATGAGTTTCAGAACGGTTATGAAGAGTTAGAAAAACTCAGCTAAGTTATTCATTCCTTTTTGTTCCTACTTGGTTAGATGTGTGGGCTCAAATGAATAAAAATAACAATAGCTCATTTTTATGTAGCATTTTAGGATACAGTATATACTTCTTGATAAATGTGGATAGATAATGCAGTTTAAAATGAAGAACCTAAATGTCAAACAGGCTGTCATTTGACCAGCTGTACTCTGAAGGGAGCAGGGTCAGGATTTGAACCTACTTATATGATTGATAACCTGTTCTATTTTCTGCTATACCATATCACCACTTATCACAATTTTTTGCAGGCTCTGTGTCCATGTGTAAAGGAATGAATTTCTTTCCTGACCTATTTTGTGTGTATGAAATTAGGTTGTGGGTAGTAAAAAGGTCATGAAAATAAGGTCTGGGAGACTCCAGGAGCTGAGACCCTGTATCAAAAACAAATTGCTTTCCATTTCCTATGGCTCTCCTCCATGTGAACTAATCGCCAGATCCATTAAACCCTCCATTTGGGCCCAAGCAGGCTAATTCAGTCTCATGCACTTGGATTTTGAAAGATTCAAGTTGATAGCCCTCCGATCCGAACCTGTTTATCTGATCTGGAGTTGTTGCTTTTCTTTACCCTTCATGATCAATCAATACAGCTCGGGTATTTAAGAACGTTGCTGAAAAATGGACTTTTGCCTTAGTGTTTTCTGTGGTGCTGATGGAGATCTTGACTTCTTTGTGACACTCACTGTTTGGAGACTAATTCTGACTTCAGTATATTTTTCTCATATGCATGTGTATGTGTGTATATATATAATACATTTTTACATACACTAATATACATATATACTTACTCTCATTGTGAAGGTCACGGGCAGTGTAACTGCGGACGATGTGACTGCAAAGTAGGCTGGTATGGGAAGAAGTGTGAACACCCACGTTCCTGCCCGCTGTCAGCGGAGGAGAGCATCAGAAAGTGCCAGGGGAGCGCCACTCTGCCATGCTCGGGAAGGGGTAAGCGAGGCTCTCAGGCCGTGCCACCCATCACCTCTCACCCTGTGAGTCGAGTGAATTCAGTTCACACGTATCTTATTTAAAAGGTAGCTGAGATTCCTGAGTGAGGAAAAATTTGCCTTTTCAGAATAATGACTCCAGGATCCATGAGTGAAAATACGGAGAACTACAGTCTCTCTCTTTCCTCCTCTCTGTCGCACCCACCCCCACACACACTCACTCACTCACTCAGTCTGCTTTAGTTCTGAGATTTGTTCAATTTCCATCTAGTTCAATGCTGCATTAAAAGAAGAAAAAAAAAAGTTTGGATATTTGCTCAGAGCTTTATCAATAAAACCATCTAATTGTCCACTGACATTTCTGAAACTTAATAACATCCTATTGAATTGTACTGTTGGCTTTTGAGAAAGCACCGTATAAAGAGACAGCTTGGAATGAGCTTTCCTCCTCTTGGGTGGCATGTAGCCTCAGGTGTGTTCTTGGTACCAGATCAGTACACATTGGAGAAGGAAGGATTCATCTAAGGGAAAGCTGGTTTCATTGTTTTTGATTTTTCAAAATAAATACAATTTTACCTCTCATGCGAAAATGGCAAAGTTAATGTGAAATATGCTTTTGGAGGAACTGGTAATTGAAGTTATTACAAATTTTATCCATGAAAGAGGAAAAGGAGAAAGAGTTCCCTTATGTGAATGTTAGATCAGAACCACCACAATATTGTAAAGTAATTAGCCTCCAGTTAAATAAATTTTAAAAATTAATTTTATGTTGCAGGGCTTTTTTTTTGAAAAATGAATTTTTGAGATAGAATTCAAGTGTCATAAAATTTATGCTTATAAAGTATACAACTTAGAGGTGTTTTTTTTTTAACTGTATTCATAGAATTATCTGACCTTCACCACTGACTTACTCCAGAACATGTTCATTGCCACAAAAAGAAACTTGGTACCCCTTCCCAATCACTCTCCTGTATTCTCTCCACTCAGCCCCTGGAAACCATTAATCTTCTTCTTGTCTCTGTACTTTTGCCTGATCTGGATATTGCATCTAAACATGAAATGTGTTCTTTTGCTTCTGGCCCTTCTCACTTAGTTTAATGTTTTCAACATTGTAATGTGTTGGTATCTCATTTTATGGCTGCATAATATTCATCGGTATGGATATACCACTTTGTTCATCCACTCATCTGTCAATCAACATCTGAGTTGTTTATACTTTCTGGCCATTGTGAATACTGTTCTATGAATACTTATATACAAGTTTTGTGCAGAGAATTTTTTTTTCATTTCTCTTGGATATCTGCCTTTGAGTGGAATTGCTGGGTCATATGGAGTTCTGTGTTTAGGTTCTTGACATGCCGTAACACTGGCTTTAAAGTGACTACGCTGTTATAGTTTTCCTTCAGACGTGTGTGAAGGTTCCAATTTCTCCACATCCCCACCATTATTTAGCATCATATTTCATCTTTTCTCTATTATTACTTTTTTGAGGGGTGGGAAGAAAACTCTCCCAAGTCTCCAAGATTATTTGTAACATACTGTTTTCCTGTACTCTGGTATTTATCCCTAATTATTATAAGAAAGAGGATAAAATATGGGTAGAAGGAATTTTTCATTTCAGAAGCATTTCTGATTTGCCCCATCCTTCACTAATAACCCCAGACAGGAACCACTGTTATACCAGCATTAGTAAAATATTGTGATTCTAGTGCTTCAGCAAGCCTATTATGCTCTTAAAATAGCAAAGACTAAAAAATCAGTTTTTCTTGTACTATTGTTATTTATTTATTGCTAAGAATAGCAAGCTATATAATAGAAAAATAAGAAAAGCATATAAAATATCTTAAACATAGAAAATGACTTTAAGTGTGTGTATATGTGTGTGTGTGTGTGTATATATATATATATGCAAAGTTTTCCATTTGTCTTGAATTTTTATATGATGTTAGTGTAGAGAATTATTTATGGACTTCATATATCAATGTTTAATAAACTCTGACAAACATATTTGTCTCCTACCTTTCTGAAGAATCTTTATTTAGTTCCTATTTTTCAGGACTAGAGTATATTTAAAGTTTATTGTACCAAAAAGGTGTTAATATGTAGAGAATTATATTTAAATTTTTTTTTAATTCATTCAAGCCTTTTGATGGTCTTTACCAATTGTAAGCTTCTCTAGTTTCCTCACACGGAAACAGAGATATTGATGAGTGAAGTGATTTTCTGGGGAACTGTAACAAAATGTAAGAATTTTGAGAATGAAGACCAAGGATTTATGACAGGCAGGCCACGGCTCATACCAATGATCAGAGACTGTTTTTTATAGGGCTACATCTGCACACTCATGGGCACTGGAGGTTTTAAAGCAAATGGCCAAGATGGAAACTTCCAAAGGATTAGTTCTGCGGTTTATGAATGACAACTGCAGCTGTGGTTACATGAGTGAAGAAAGCAATTACAAGGCCCATCGGTTCTCCAGCCGGAGAGCCTCAGCAGCTCGCCAGCTGGGGCCAAGGGAAAAAAAAAAAAAAAGGGCAGTTCTCCTGGTAGAATTAAATTAGATTACTTGCTTGTGCCAGTGATGACTATGTGTGATCACTATGTCTTAAAGGCAGGGGAATAATTTACAGGATGTCTTAAATTCTTGGTTAATCCTATGATTCCTTGATTTCTATTCCTTCATTTAGTTAGATGATTCTCCTGGAGCCAGTGTGGATATCCAGTGATTCATCCTAATTTCTGCTCCTGGGGTTGGGGGTGGGGTTCAACTTTATTTTCCCGCCAGTGTTCCGCTCCAAATGCAAAAGAGTTGGACGTGACTGAGCACACAATCACAGGTGATGTCTACACATCAGTTTTCAACTCTTCTTGGTTAAAAACACACGTTTATTGTTATTGAGGTTCTCCTGGGTATGTGCCTGGCTTTGGCCAGAAAATATGAGCAAAAGGGATGTTCTCGCTTCCGAGCAGAGGATGCAGAGGCGGTGAGAGACTGTCATGCCGCCGTGCTCCCTGGCATGGAGATTTGCAGTGTTTGAGATGGTGGCTGGTCGTTAGTCTGGGTCTCTAAATAAGGAGATGTCTGCTGACCCACCAAAGGTCTGTAACACAAGTGAGAAATAAACCTTCATTGTTTCAAGTGGCTGAGACATTGGTGTTCTTTGTTATGGCCGCAGAACTCCTGATCATACTCTCTTCTGCATGCGGAATTACGGAACACAGCCAAAGCCGCACAACCAAGCTAGCAATGCAACAAAAACTGCACTTAAAGCCAAGAGATAAGTATAAAAAAATTGAGGTTTATTTTGAATATATCATATCAGTACGAGTATCTAAATCACTATAAATAGGGCCTTCACTGGCAGTTCAGTGGTTAGAAATCCACGCTTCTGCTGCAAGGGACATGGGTTCAATCTCTGTTTGGGGAACTAAGACCCCATATGCTCCATGGTATGGCAAAATCAAACCTAAATATATGTATACTTTATAAGTGATACCTTTATATTATTCTGTTAATATCTATAGCATTTATGGGCACAATAAAATGCTAAGAGCATTGAATGCATTACGTTTTTTAATATTCCCAAACACAATGAGGTAGGAAGAAATATAATTCTTCTACTTTTCACAAAAGAAACTGGAACACTCTGTCATCTTACCTGGTAGGTGCAGGAGGTACAAGTTTTCATAGAAATTTAAATCTAGGCCCTTTGATGCAAGAGCTGTCATTTAAGATAATTTACTAACATTCTAACTTGTTAATGTGTTCTTATAACAATTTTCTGAACAACTTACGGTAAATGTATATTTTGTTGTAAGTTTTCTTCTGTAAAATTATTGATATGGCTGCATAACATTCCATAATATGGTTGTATCCATAGCAAAATAATTTAATCAACCCGCCTTTATTAGAAATCTACATTGTCTTTTATTCAAGTGACAAATGTCATACTTTATATTCTTATAGCACAGTATTTGCATAACCCTAAGTATTATTCTTAGCTGTGGGTTTGTTGCTGTTGCTGTTGTCCACTGGCTCAGTCATGTCACACTCTTTGCAGCCCCATGGACAGCAGCAGGCCAGACTCCTTTGTCCTTTACTATCTCCCAGAGCTTGCTCAAACTCATACCCTTTGAGTCCATGATGCTGTCTAACCATCTCATCCTCTGCTTCCCCCTTCTCCTTTTGCCTTTGATCTTTCCCAGATCCAGGGTCTTTTCCAGTAAGTCAGCTCTTCGCATCAGGTGGCCAAAATATTGGAGTTTCAGCTTCAGCATCATTCCTTTCAATGTATATTCAGAGTTGATTTCCTTTAGGATTAACTGGTTAGATCTTGCTGTCCAGGGGACTCTCGAGAGTCTTCTCCAGCATCATAGTTGAAAAGCATCAGTTCTTTGGCTCTCAGCCTTCTTTGTGGTCCAACTCTCACATCCAAAAACCATAACTTTGACTATATGGACCTATGTCAGCAAAGTGATTTCTGTTCTTTTTAATATGCCATCTAGGTTTGTCACAGCTATCCTTCCAAGGAGCAGGGATCTTTTAATTTCATGGCTGCAATCACTGTCTGCAGTGGTTTTGGAGCCCAAGAAAATAAAATAGGTCACTGATTCCACTTTTTTCCCTTCTATTTGCCAGGAAGTGATGGGACTATCTTTGTTTTTCAAATGTTGAGTTTCAAGCCAGCTTTTCACTCTCCTCTTTCACCTTCTTCAAGGGACTCTTTAGTTCCTCTTCACTTTCTGCCATTAGAGTGATATCATCTGCATGTCTGAGGTTGTTGATATTTCTCTCAGCAGTCTTAATTCCAGCTTGTGATTCATCTAGCTCAGCTTTTCTCATGATGTTCTTTGTATATAAGTTAAATAAGCAGGGTGACAATTTACAGTCTTGTCTTAGTCCTTTTCTGATTTGGAACCAGTCCATTGTTCCATGTCTGGTTCTACCTGTTGCTTCTTGATCCACATACACAGGTTTCTCAGGAGACAGTAAGGTGGTCTGGTATTCCCACATCTTTAAGAGTTTTCCACAGTTTGTTGTGATCAACACAGTCAAAGGCTTTAGCATAGTCAATGAAAACGAAGTAGATGTTTTTCTAGAATTTTCTTGCTTTCTCCATGTTCCAAGAAGTGCTGGCAATTTGATTTCTGATTCCTCTGCCTTTTTAAAAGCTGGCTTGTACATCTGGAAGTTCTTGCTTCACAGTACTACTGAAGCTTAGCTTGAAGGATTTTGAGCATAACCTTGCTAGCATGTGAAATGAGTGTAATTATATGGTTGCTTGAACATTCCTTGGTATTNAGAGTGTAACTGCTTGAAATATCATTTGTAGTCGCTAAGTCTGTTAATAAGAAAAAAAAACTCAAGCTGTACTAAAATGTACCAAAACTAGAAAATAATCGGGCTAATGACTATTATACATGATACCAGAACACAAGAAATAGGCCACAGAATGTAAAACAAAATGGCAGTATACCTTAATTTCTATTATATTTCCAAATACTACAAACTTCACCTCTGCCCCAGTATGTACTTACAGTAAAACTGTACAAGAATTAAAAAGCACAGGCTTCTATATCAGTTGATGACAAAGCCAACTTGTTAATTATAAATAAAAATTGCTCTAAAAAATCTAATACTCACTTTTTATTCCAACCACTGTAATGGATGAAGTATTTGACTTGTTTATCCTTTATGGCAACTTTTACACACTGAAATAAAAAAGAAATTTATTCAGAAATAACGAAGGAAAAGGAAAAAGACTACCTGGGTAATTTTGAACTATCCAACACTGAAACTCTTTGGTAGCCAAAATAAACCTAATGAAACTTTTGAAAAGAACTCTACTTAAGCCTTTAGATTAGTATTCAAAGTTATACTGCCAAACAGTCATAAAGTCATTTGTTGGGAGTTAGTCCAACAAATCTAAACAACCATAAGCACTGGAGATTACCCTAAACCTTAAATCAGCGGGCTAGATAGCTATCCAAGAACAGCTAATAAAAGTTGTAGTTGTGCTTTCTCAAAGTCCAGCTAGTCAAAAGCTATATTTAGAGAAACAAATTCAGCTCAAGAAAAATATTTACACCACATTATTTTAAAGGCTCACTAGTTTACACAAGGCAATAAGCTATTCTGCTGATTATCAGCAACTAACAAAGTGACAGATGAAAAACATCTTGTCTTCTTGTGTGCTAAGTCGCTTCAGTCATGTACAACTCTTCACAACCCTGGGGATCATAGCCTACCGGGCTCCTCTGTCCATGGGATTCTCCATGGAGGAATACTGGAGTGGGTTGTCATGCCCTTCTCCAGGGGGTCTTCTCAACCCAAGGATCAAACCTGTATCTCTTATGTCTCCTGCATTAGCAGGCAGCTTCTTTACTACTAGTGGTACCTGGGAAGCCCCATGTTTTTCTTAAAAGCAGCCAAACAAATTAAAACTGATTAGTGAAGTCATTAACCATGAAAAAGTGATGACTATCTGGTTTTGGATCTTAAAAATTTTTATCAGAGGCAAACTAAGAGAACCACAATAGTTTAAGTTACTCACATTGCCATTTGGAATTGTTCCCTGGTATGTTTCTGCTGCCAGAGCAGAAAAAGCTGCCAGTTTAGAAGAGCCTGCTAGAAGATAGTTAACAACAGAAACAACATTCAGCGACAAATGATCACTGGGACATAAAATGCATTTATAAACTGTATTGGTATTATACCATTAAGATATATGTACACATACATGAAGCTCTTGATCATCCCATAAATCCAATTCCAGTCATTTTAGAACTTTAAAAACATACACCTATTATGTATTCAAAATAAGTAGAATGGTTAGCAACATTGACACTTCACAACTGTTAACTTTTTCACAAAAACTATTCACCAAGAACATACATAGAAATTGCCTTTACCGTTTCTTTTCCTAAAAAGAATTGTCAGAATAGTTGACACGGCTTAAATATTTGTGCCTTTTAGCATAGAATGCTTCTGTTAACTTTTATTAACAGAAATCAAACAATAAAAACATTAATGCATCATCCACTTTATCTTTGGTTAAATGTAAAATCAGTTTTTATAACCTCCGCGCAACACTGATACACAGAAAAGGAATGCCCCAGGATTCAAACTTTGGCAGTCTAACAAATAAAAGTTAAATGTACTCATTTGAAATGTTAGCTTTACCCTCAACATAATTTTACTCAGTGCTTACTCAGCATATTATATTTGCCAATAAAATTGACTTTGGCAGTATTTTCTCATAAGTCATTAACTAACAATGCTATTTTGCTTCCATAGTCAAACCTCTACAATTCCATTCATTTTCCAACTACTTGCCTTTAGCAGATGGGTAACACGAATGGCAGGATGCTTTATGTGAACCACTGAGCAAGCAGTGAGACAACGATAAAAAAGATGAGGAACTATGAACCTGAAAATCTATGAAAAAGGTAGCTCTCACTAAAGCTACCTATCACTGAAATCTAATTATCAAACCAGTAGTTTCCACTAACTTCTTAGAAGAAAACAGGTTTTGTACCTTTGCTTCATAAAGAGGCCCATGAAAGCACAGCACTCTCTCACCTGTAAAAGGAAAAAACGGGGGAAAAGCACTGTGTTAGTTGTGATTTCTCTTCATATGTAAGAATATTCACATCTAGGAGAGCCGTCACCCTTGTACTATGGTGTTCCTCAAAAAACTAATAAGCAAGTGGATAAGGGAATGTAACATCAACGCTTCAGATCAAATTTCAAGACAAAAAACACCTCAGCATTTGATGGAACAACAATATATCCATCTATTTAAATCATCAAATCATCTATCACCTGCTAAGCAAATAAAATCTACTATAGCTATCTACCGGCAGGGTTGATTCATTTTTCAATTTAGTACATCTGAGATTTAAAGAAATTTTAAGTTTAGAACCTTCTGCTCTACCTATATACTTCCAACCAGGCAAAGGAAAGAAAGGGCCCAAGTGAGGAAAACAATTAATACAAAAGCACAGATGAAACACGTAAATTCTTGTGCAGTGGTCCACTGTGAGAAACCACTGCCTGATACTAAGTATATGCCGAACTTAACTAGAGACTAGAAACAGGGAAACCAGTGACTTCTCTCAAAGTCAGGAATAAGAACAGAAATAGGTATGAATCAAAGGCAGTGAGAAGGACAACTAAGCTAAACAATTTAAACTTGACGTCCAGCATGGTGGATTATCCAGAAAAGGAAATGGAGAGGGGGTTTCAGATAATTCTGGAATAAGCTGCAGTAGCTACAGAACACCCAAACTGGAGCCATCTAGTAAGCAGTTGAGTACACATATCTGGAGCTCAAGAGAAAGCCAGTGCTGAATACTGTGGACCACAGTATGAGACCACAGGGACAGAGGAAGAAGGTATAGAGCCTACTCCGAAGCACCAAAGATGGGAGACCTGTGCACCTAATTTTAGTCTTTCTTTAAAGGCACCCTGACAGCCTTACCTGTGTCTCCCTCTTTTTGGTTGCTGCCACCAAAGACAACCACACTGAGGCTAAGGCCCTTTGACCTCCATTCTAGCTACCTATCCCTAATATCCCGCTGAAAAAAATATACATTAAGTTGAGGACTATGACCCAGCAAAACAAGTGCCTTATTTCTCCTGGAAGTAGAAAGACTGTTAATTGGGGAAGGAGCAAACCACTGTCTCACTTTTTTTTTTTTAACTTTTCCATCCTTAATCCTTTATAGTATTTAAAATGTAAAGCTAATTTTGCCCAATGCTCTCAAATTCAACAGTGATGAGATTCCAATTCCTCATCCTCTCATTGGTTTTCTTACTAGGAACACTACTCAAATTCCAGCATCAGCCACCCTCCTGACAAGCCAAACAAACGGTCTTCCCCTCCCCTCCTCTTCCCCTGCACCCCCTGCCACGGGTTAGATGCCCAATAGCTTTCTTTACTTTTTACTTTAACATTTCAAGTGGAAGAACCAAGTGCAGTGCAGAACAGTCACTGTGCTGAAAAAAATGCTTGTAATATATGTTGCACTATTATTTAACAAGAGATATTTTCAAGTTTAAAAGAGAATCAGGAAAAAAAACTTTCCCATCATTCGTATTTTTACCATTACATTAGCTCAATTATTCTGCAGTGTTTTAATATAATTCTGCTAGTTCCTAGAGAATATTCCTTTCTCCTTACAAGATATTCTTTTCTAAATAACTCAGTCCTGTCCAACTCTTTGCAATCCCATGGACTGTAGCCCACCAGGCTCCTCTCTCCATGGAGATTTTCCACAGACAAGAATACTGGAGTGGAGCCTTTCCTTCTCCAGGGGAGCATCTCTACCCACGCAGAGAACCCTCAGCTCTCCTCGTCTCCTGCACTGGCAGATGGATTCTCTATCACTAGGGTCACCTGGGAAGCCCAAAAATAATAATAATTTCTTAAAAGATGGTTACACAACCCAACTTTGACACAGGAGTAGAAAACAAGTCTGCGAAGTGCAAAGACTCAAGTAGCTTTCAAAATCATAGAGCTACATTGGCTCCTTTTGTTGTTCAGTCGCTCGGTCTTGTCTCTTTGCGACCCCATGGACTGCAGTACCGTCAGGCTTCCCTGTTCTTCACTATCCCCCAGAGTTTGCGCAAAATCATGTCCACTTAAAGTCTGTGATGCTATCTAACCAACTCATCCTCTGCCGCCCTCTTCTCCAATTCACTGCTATAGCAGCGTATGGATTCTCCTTCACTCTACCATCCCTTCCAGTTTAGAACTAAAGCATTTCCTCCAGAAAGCCATCCTTAACTGTTCCAAGTCTGTGTCATTTTCCTTTGATGTCCTACAGTGAGGACTAATTTTTTCGTGCAATGGAACCTTCAGTCTGGTTAAGTCTTTGGACCTTTTCTCAGAATGTTTCTACAAACATGTAAAACCTACTACAAAAGAAAAGAACTATACTGAGACAGTTATAAAAACACTTAAAACATCATGTGTTATGGTATTATATGAGCTCCTTAATTGATACAATAAACATTTAGCTGCTGATCCAGGGAACTACCACAACTCTGAAACAACGAAAAGCATACATTACATCTGAATGTTATCTTCTACAACTTTAATGCTGGGATGTGAAAACATTACACCTAATACTACTGTGGGAGGGTCTTGCTTTGCTTTTCTGTGGGGGAGGAAATCTACAGTCATAACTGTAGATTTAATTTTAGTTAGAAAATAGAAAAAAACTTTTTCCTGTCCAAGTACAAGGGGTGTTCTGAATTACAAACACCCTAGGATCAAGAATCCTCGCTCTAAAACATTTGGTTTTAAAAAAGCAATCCAAGCAATCCACAGTAGTCGTCACGTAGCTTCTCAGAGTGAGAGAAAGCAGGTATTAAGAGCCAGTTACAGGGATAACACTCGCGGCAATCTTTTAAATGTTCCATACTGTTACAATACACTAGGTTTTTGTGTGTATGACTCAAAGTAATTCTAAACGCACATCAAAGTTTGAGCATCCCTACAATTTTTTGCAGACGCCTCGACATCCGTGGTATCTAACACGTACAACCACAATAATGTGAATGAGGATTTTAAAGTGTTCTTGCTTGCCTTACATAATTTTATATCCACTTTAGTTTACTGTTAAACCTCCACTATACAAATTAACAGAGGCAGTAATAGTGAAAATTACAGATCTATCTTCCTCTGGAAATCAGGCCTTCCTTCACGTTGATCAGAGACAATAAAAACTCAACTTTCAAATCACTGTTAATCAATTATTGCAATTAACCAAACCACTGCCGTACTTAAAAGGCTGACATCAAGGCAACGGGGCTTCACATAAAATGAGGTCGTAACACCGCATTAAGGCAGTTTTTCATTACTGCTTTACAAGCCACCGCGCAGCCAGAGCGCATTCACGTTCCCACAGGACACAGACACTCCGCTTTTCCGAGAGCAAAGGGATGCCTTCAGGCGACACAAAGCCGACCTGAACACTCGCGCTTTTCCCTCTTGTCCCCACCCACCTCCCCGGGGCCAGCGCCGTAAAACCGGTTCCCGATCGGCGGCGGAGAAAGAAGGGGGCGCCCCTCTGCCCTAAAGCGGCGTCTGCGGCCGCGAGATCCAGGCGCCGGCGGCCATGATGGGCCCGCCATCTTGCAGCGGCCATCTTACAACGCAGTTCTCCCGCCCCGAGACGCGAAGCCAACCCCCTCCTGCCGCGGCTCCACCGCGAGCTACCCGCTCGCGGCTGGAGGTCGCCGCGGAGCGCCAACCCTCGGACGCCCATGCGGACGGGAGCCCAGAAACGGCCGCCGCCGCCTCCCCTCCCCCACGCCACATCACTTCCCCTAACGGCCGCCATGGCGCGCCCGCCGCCTCCCTACAATAGGCTACTTTCTCCGCGCCCGCTTCCTCTCAACAACAAACACAGCACCAAGGCTGTGCCACGAGGCAACGGCTCCCTCTCGCACTCTAACGCCTGCCTAACGCTTTCGCCTCCCGAAGTGTTTTTATCCTCA
>SJYW01023580.1:159749-170901 GCA_006410735.1 Raphicerus campestris | reverse complement strand
TTAAAGAGATTGTCTTTTCTCCATTGTATATTCTTGCCTCCTTTGTCAAAGATAAGGTGTCCATAGGTGTGTGGATTTATCTCTGGGCTTTCTATTTTGTTCCATTGATGTATATTTCTGTCTTTGTGCCAGTACCATACTGTCTTGATGACTGTGGCTTTGTAGTAGAGCCTGAAGTCAGGCAGGTTGATTCCTCCAGTTCCATTCTTCTTTCTCAAGATTGCTTTGGCTATTCAAGGTTTTTTGTATTTCAGTACAAATTGTGAAATTATTTGTTCTAGCTCTGTGAAAAATACCATTGGTAGCTTGATAGGGATTGCATTGAATCTTAAATTGCTTTGGGTAGTATTCTCATTTTCACTATATTGATTCTTCCAATCCATGAACATGGTATCTTGCCACCTCTTCTTAATCTCTTCTACCTGCTTCCCTTGTGGTTCAGCTGGTAAAGAATCCACCTGTAATGTAGAAGACCTGGGTTTGATCCCTGGGTTGGGAAGATCCCCTGGGGAAGGGAACAGCTACCCACTCCAGTGTTCTGGCTTGGAGAATTCCACAGATTATACAGTCCATGGGGTTGCAAAGAGTTGGACATGACTGAGAAACTTTCATTTTCACTTTTTTCTGTTAGGTCCTTATCATTTCTGACCTTATCATGCCCATTCTTGCATGAGATATACCCTCGAAACCTCCAATTTTCTTGAAGAGATCTCTAGTCTTTCCCATTCTATTGTTTTCTTCTATTTCTTTTCACTGTTCTTTTAAGATGGCCTTCTTATCTCTCCTTCCTATTCTCTGGAACTCACTTGGGTGTATCTTTCCCTTTTTCCCTAGCCTTTTGCTTCCCTTCCTCCTCTTTTTGTAAGGCCTCCTCAGATGACCACTTTGCCTTCTTGCATTTCTTTTTCTTAGGGGTAGTTTTGGTCACTGACTCCTGTACAGTGTTACAGATCTCTGTCCATAGTTCTTCAGGCACTCTATCAGATCTGATCTCTTGAATCTATTCATCACTTCTACTTTTTAATCATAAGGTATTTGATTTAGGTCATGCCTGAGTAGTCTAGTGATTTTTACTACTTTTTTCAATTTAAGCCTGAATTTTGCAATGAGGAACTCATGATTGGAGCCACAGTCAACTCTCTGTCTTGTTTTTGCTGAATGTATAGAACTTCTCCATCCTCAACTGCAAAGAATACAATCAGTCTGATTTTCATGTCATCCATCTGCTGATGTCCATGTGTAGAGTCATCTCCTGGGTTTTTGGAGAAAGATGTTTGTCATGACCACCCTGTTCTCTTGACAGAACTATGTTAGCCTTTGCCCTGCTTCATTTTGTACTCTAAGGCCCAAACTCGCCTGTTGTTCTGAGTATCTTTTGACTTCCTACTTTTGCATTCCAATCCCCTATGATGCAAAATACATCTTTTGAAACAAACCAAGATCATTCTGTCATTTTTGAAATTGCACTCAGGTACTGCATTTCAGATTCTTTGGTTGGCTATGAGGACTACTCCATTCCTTCTAAGGGATTCTTGCCCACAGTAGTAAATATAATGGTCATCTGAATCAAATTTGCCCATTCCTGTCCATTTTAGCTCACTGATTCCTAAGATGTCCATTTTCAATCTTGCCATCTCCTGCTTGATCACATCCGATTTTACCTTGATTAATGGACCTAACATTCCAGATTCTTAGGCGATATCATTCTTTATAGATTAGAACTTTACTCTCACCACCAGGCATATACACACCTGAGTGTTGCCTCTGCTTAGGCCCAGCCTCTTCATTCTTTCTGGAGCTGTTATTGCCTTCTGCTCTTCCACAGTAGCATTATTGGACACCTTCTGACCTGGAGGGCTTAACTTCTCATGTCATATCTTTTGCCTTTTCATACTGTTCATGGGATTCTCGAGGCAAGAATACTGGCGTGGCTTCCATTTCATCCTCCAGTGGACCATAGAACTCGTCACTATAACCAGTCCATCTTGGGTGACCCTGCATGGTGTGGCTCATAGATTCCTTGAGTTACACAGGCCACTTTGTCATGACAAGGCTGTGATCCATGAAGTAGTGGATATGGATTGAAAACATTTAAATGAATTAAAAATATAACTTCTTAATAAACGTTCCCAAACAATTTATATTCTCTAGAATAATTGTATCAGGATTGGAAGAGGGTTTCCCTCCACCTACCAGTAGTGAAATTTAAATAATTAGTTAGCTTTCCTTGGGGTATTTTCTGTTTGTGTTGAAACTTTTACCATTTATCAAACTCCTTTTATTGACTTCTATCATCATCAAAACAAGCGGTTTATCTGCAGGCTTAGTATTTAGAAGCTTGTGTTTGCAGCGTTTGCCTTTGGTCACCATTGTCCTTGTGTCTAAGTCATCGTCTCGTTTGGTGCCGCAGTACCACGTGCTTTTGTTGTCTGTCTTCTGTGCCCTTTGGGTTTCTTTCATCAGACTTGTTCTAAGAGAAATTGCATGTGTTTTGGCCCTTCAACACACATACCCATACACCCCCACAAGGGGAGGTGTGAGGTGGGAGGAGAATGACAAATGGAAGCTAATTATTGAACATCGTAGCTTCTAGAAAAATAGGAACCATGTCCTCATTTGTATCAATTAGTATGCCTTAATTAATGAATTAAGCAAGTTGGTTCAGTTTCCTCACCTAGGAACATAATTTGAAAGAAGGAGAGCATGCTAAATTTGCACCATCTAGAGATTTTTCCATTTAAGCTATCACTTATCTCTTCTTTTTATTGGCAAAGCATATCTTTTCTTGCTTTGATCAACTGGAGAAGCTTTTTGTGATGCATGTATTTTTTTTAACCTGTGTTTTTTTACTCTACATAATTATTTTATAACTGTCATTTTTCTTATTTATATGTAGAGAGATACAATTGTTATTTGAAATAGAAAAAAATTTTTGTTTTAAGTCCTCTAAAAAATTATTGTCAATTTTTGTGGGTAGGAGGGTCTTTTAATTTTTTAATAAAATTTTTATCAGCTTTACTGAGATATTGATATTAAGAAAATTGCACATATTTAATGTATATAATTTGATTAATTTGGATGTGTACATATACCTGTGATGCCATCAGCACAGTCAGGGTGATAAACATATCTGTTAAATATCCTTGTATCCTTTTCCTGTGTGTGTGTGTGTGTGTGTGTGTGTGTGTGTGTGTGTATGTAGTAACGCTTAGCACAAGCAAACATTGACTGTCTAACATAGTCAAAATAACAGAAGCACAAAATAGAATGGTGGTCACCAGTGGAGTGGGGAGGAGGAAATGGGGGAGTTTTTTTTCAGTGGTTATAAGTTTTATTTATATAACGTAAATAAGGTCTGGAGATCTCCTATACAATGTAGAGTGGATAGCTAACAATTTTAACTTTTTTGTGTGGTTTTGTGAACTGAAAAAAATTGTTAAGAGGATAGCTCTCCAAACATTTTAAGTACTACACCACCTAGTGTGATTTTGATTGTATTTTTAAAATTCCCAGAGGCTTAATTAGATATCTTATTGTAAGTGAAGTGGGAAATGTACAGACAAGAGAACCCAGTATTTCCTTTGAGTAGTACTTTGAGTACACTTTGTTGACAAAAGTCTGTAGAGTCAAAGCTGTGGTTTTTCCACTAGCTATGTATGGATGTGAGAGTTGGATTATAAAGAAGGCTGAGGGCCAAAAACCAATGCTTCCAAGTTGTGGTGCAGGAGAAGACTCTTGTGAGTCCCTTGGATAACCAGGACTGTTATCCAATCAGTCCTAAAGGAAATAAACTCTGAATATTCATTGGAAGGACTGATGCTGAAGCTGAAACTCCAATATTTTGGTCACCTGATGCGAAGAGCCGACTTACTGGAAAAGGCCCTGATTCTAGGAAAGGCTGAAGGCAAAAGGAAAAGGGGGCAGCAGGAATGAGACGGTTAGAGAGGAACAAGATGGCAGAGGAGAAGGTGGACGTGGAGGACATCTCTCTCTACGAGTACATCAGCAATACACCTTCACACACAGAAGTGCTTTCAGAACGCCAGCTGAGAGTGGGCGGGAGTACCTGACCACCGGAAAAGAATATGTAGAACCACGAGAAACTCGGTAGGACAAACAAACAAGGGGGGAAACAGGAGTGTTAGTAGGACTGGACCTGCCCTCAGCAGGTGGGGGGACTGAAGCGGGGGTCCGGTCCCCACCTCAGGGCGATTGTTTGGGTCAGAGGAGATGGTTAGATAGCATCACCGACGCAATGGGCATGAATTTGAGCAAACTCTGCAAGTTAGTGGAGGACAGGGGATCCTGGTGTGCCGCAGTCCATGGGGCTGAAAAGAGCTGGACATGACTTAGGGACTTAACAACAGCATCAACTTTGAGAAGGAGAGTGGGATTCAGATTTACTCTTTACTAAGTGTTCAGTTTGATCGATCCCCTGCGTCTGTCAGAGCCTGAGAACTCCGGAACAGTCATACACTGAATTATGACCTTTCAGACATAGTTGCTCAGCACCCCAGCCAAAGAAGATGCAGAAGTGATGCTGTAAAATAAGCTTCTTTACTCTTCCTTTTCCGGAAGGAATCATCCTACTTTCAGTGATGCCCCAAGTGGGGATAATATCAGTGAATTGGGAAATCATGCCAGAAGCAGAAGCCTATATTTTGTCTTATTATAGCCAGTAACTGAAGAGACATCAGTCTTTGGGTCCTCAGGGTGTCTCCCACGGATCTCTGAGCACACCTTAAATTTCCAGTGTCTAATTTTACGGCTTTTATGTCTGCTCTAAAATCATGGCATGACCCAGAGTAGAAAAACAGTATCTAGGAAGAGAAAAAGCCTCTTTGTTATTTGCTTCCTTTGTACTCAGAAAATACTTATTAGGATGTCTTAATCTGTGTATGTGTTTCACATTTCACAAAACCTCAACAATGTGAATGCTCTTAATTATGACTTTGTTAGGGCTTCCAGGGTGGCACAGGGGTAAAGAATCCACCTGCCGATGCAGTCGACGCAAGAGACAGGGGTACAATCCCTGGATCGGGAGGATCCTCTGGACAAGGGAATGGCAACCCACCCCAGTATTCTTGCCTGGGAAATCCCACGGACAGAGAAGCCTGGTGGGCTGCAGTCCAGGGGGGATCACAAAGAGTTGGATCTGACTGTATGCGCATGCACACACAACTTATTTAAAAAATAATATGGAGAGAAAAAGACTTGGATCGTGGGAAAACTAAATATAGTGCCTCCATCATTCTTCGTGGTTTCCAGATGTGTTGGGATGTTTTCTACCTTCATGAGGGACCAAAGGTGCAGGCGCCTTGTACACTGGTGTTTTTCTGGACAGTCCATATTAAATCTGATATTTGATCTCTCGATCCTATAAAGAAGCAGCGTTTACTAAACTACAGGCACAATTTGTGTACATTGAAGGAAATTGCTAAATATAATGGAAGCAAGCCAAGAAAATAAAATTTCATATAAGGTGACTCAGTAGGAATTCTCCTTTCCAGCAGGCAAATAATTATCTCTGTTCCTCTTCTTTATTTCATCGTGCTCTTTCTTTTGCTATTTGAATATTCAGCAGAGCAGAAAGGAAAAGAAATTCAAAAGCTGAATTTAATAATTTTGTCTGATCTTTTTAAAAAGATGGTACAAAGTAACTCAATGGAAAATAATAAATGTAGTATTTTTTTTAATAACTTGAGGATTTTCTGATCCATAGTCCAGAAAACTGTATCACTCCCCAGACAAAGTGAATATTTTTCTGTGTGTGTTCCAGTCAGCGATCTTGCTTAAATAGTTTGTCTCCGGCAACAGAACATTTTATGTCAAAGATAGAAATCAATCCAAATAAATGGACAATTTTTATTATATTTTGCATAACTTTTATGCAGTAAATTGAAAACTGGCAAAATTTTCTGGCTAAGTTCCCAGTAAAGACTGCAACAAATATTGTCAAAATCTATTTGAAATGAAAATAGAATATTGGGCTTGAACTCAATCCCGATTTCTTTAAGTGACCTTAAAATGAAATGTGTGACAACTATGACAATTTTGTTACTATAATTATTTATTTCTATTAAAACATTAAGCCCACTGTGTAGGATATAGTGTGGGGCTCTAGTGGTTATTTACCTGCTTTTATTCAATATAAACAAGCAAATCATATATGTTTAATGGGCAACAGTCTCTTCGTATTATCAGCAGTAATCTTCCCAGAACTACACATTCTGTACACTTTCTTTTCAATAGAAAAATCCATGAGGCAGAGTATCATTACTATGTCTAAATTTTAGGGTCATGTAGATGATCAGAACTCTATAATTCCTTTCTTGGATACATAAGATGTCATTAAAAATTATATGGCTTGTCATTATGTTAAATTTCCATGATATATCTATATATATATAGATATATATGCAAATATTATATTGTTCAGTTACTCAGTCGCGTGACTCTTTGCAACCCCATGGACTGCAGCACACTAGGTTTCCCTGTTCTTCACCATCTCCTGGGGCTTACTCAAACTCATGTCCGTTGAGTCATTGATGCCATCCAACCATCTCACCCTCTTCTCCTCCTGCCTTAATCTTTCCCAGCATCAGGGTCTTTTCCAGTGTGTTGTCTCTTCCCATGCAAATATTATATTCAATAGAAAGTAGTATGTTCAATGTATAGTCATACTAGAGCATATTGACATGCATCATATTTTCATTAGCAATGTTGCTTATCAAGTTAAATAAATCTAATATTTACTGATCATTTTACCAGGTATAGGGCTTCCCCCTGCTGATGGCTCAGGGGTAAAGAATCACCTGCAGTGAAGGAGATGCAGGTAGGGATGATCCCCTGAAGGAGGAAATGGCAACCCACTCCAGTATTCTTGCCTGGAGAATCCCTTAGTCAGAGCAGCCGGTGGGTTACAGTCCATGAGGTCGCAAAGAGTCGGACATGACTGAGCATATACATACTTAAATGTTGCTATAGAAATGCTAGGTTAGCCTTTCTCAGTGCCTACTGCAATGCATCCTTGCTAAGATAGTAAGTTAAATGTAATTAAAGTGACCAAGATATAACCTTCCTATACATGAGGCAAGCATGTTAGCATTCTTTCCATGTGGTTTTCTTCCTCTTTCCTTTGCCTCCAATCATGTTTACTTATCTAATGGAATAGGAGAAGACACAATTCTACAGTGACTGTTTCATTAAGAGTCATTCATATTAGCAAAGCAGTGAAATAACCACAGTTTGGTGGTTGGATTGGTATTTTGAGGGCCCCATTATCTATACTGGGTATATGTACATATACCTGCCTGTTTTAAATGGCAAAAGGACACAGTAATTGCAGTGAGGCAAGGAAGTGGGGTTATGTGTTTGGGCTGAAAGACTCTAGACTGAATCTGGGTTCTCACTGGGGCTACCTTACTGGTGACTTTGAACTTCACTGCTTTGGGCTGCTTTTCCTCTCCTCACCTCTCTGCAGCAAGTGCACTTGAGTCTGTATTCTGACTCATTTGGATCCTTAGATTCTACTTGCTCTCCTGGGCCCCATGGGTTTCCTTTATGACTCACCTTCTTCACAGACTTTCTCTGGTTTTGCATCACTAACCTGACAGCTGAGTACTCTTCAGAAGAATCAGGTGACTCACTATTCTGTTTTCTAGACTCTGCTTTCTCCCAAGTGACTGCTTTGGTACAGACTCGTATATTCTTCAGTTAAGACATCCTCTCATTTAGACTGTAACAGTAAAGATGGATGAGATTTTGGTTCTTAATAAATATTTATTTCTCATGTGATGCCTTTTATTTGGATAAAGGAAGAGAGACAAGATTCTTTGGCTTCCTATTTAAGTTTCTACATAGTCTTGGCCTCTTTGCTGCTCAAAATATCCATGCCAGGTAGATGTTGTAAATAGTACCAAATGGTCTGGCATAGCACTGTCATGAGCTGTTTAAAGTTTGAATGGTCCCAAGAATGAAACTGCAGATATTTGAGGTCATATGTAACGTTCTTTACAAGGACATGAAATCACTTTCCAGCATTTCTTTTTCTGGAGTTTTTCCTGTGGCCCTATATTGCACAATAGTTCACTGAAGGAGCTTAAAAGAAATGCAAAAAAAAAAATTATCAGATGATAATAGAGTCTACAGTGACTAGAAGGTTCTCTTACACAGCTTCACTTGATGAATTTGCTAGAAGTCTGCATATCATGAATTATACTGAGCTATAACCACAGTATGCCAGCAAATTTGGAAAACTCAGCATTGGGCACAGGACTGGAAATGGTCAGTTTTCATTCCAATCACAAAGTATGGCAATGCCAAAGAATGTTCAGACTACTGCACAATTGCACTTATCTCATGTATTAGCAAAGTAATGTTGAAAATTCCCAAGTTAGGCTTCAACAGTACATGAATCAAGAACTTCCACATATTAACTCTGGATTTAGAAAAGGCAGAGAAACCAGAGATCAAATTGCCAACATCTGTTTTAGCATAGAAAAAGCAAGAGAATTCCAGAAAAAACATCTGCTTCATTGACTACACCAAAGCCTTTAACTGTGTAGATCAAAGCAGGCTATGGAAAATTCTTAAAAAGATAGGAATACCAGACTACCCTACTTGCCTCCTGAGAAATCTGTATGCAGGTCAAGAAGCAACAGAACCAGACATGGAACAATGGACTGGTTCCAAATTTAGAAAGGTGTTTGTCAAGGCTGTACATTGTCACCTTGCTTATTTAACTTATATACAGAGTACATCATGTGAAATGCTGGACTGGATGAAGCACAAGCTGGAATCAAGATTGTCTGGAGAAATATCAACAATCTCAGATAGGCAGATGACAATACCCTTATGGCAGAAAGCAAAGAGGAACTAAAGAACCTCGATGAAAGTGAAAGAGGAAAATGAAAAAGCTGGTAAAACTCAACATTCAGAAAACTAAGATCATGGCATCCGGTCCCATTACTTCACGGCAAATATCTGGGGAAACAATGGAAACAGTGAGAGACTTTATTTTTGGGGTTCCAAAATCACTGCAGATGCTGACTGCAGCCATGCAATTAAAAGACACTTGCTCCTTGGAGGAAAAGCTATGACAAACCTAGACAACGCATTAAAAAGCAGGGACATTACTTTACCGACAAAGGTCAGTATAGTCAAAGCTATGGTTTTTCCAGTAGTCATGTGTGAATGTGAGAGTGGGACTATAAAGAAAGCTAAGCCTTAAAGCCTTAGCATTAATGCTTTTGAACTGTGGTGTTGGAGAAGACTCTTGAGAGTCCCTGGGACTGCAAAGACTGCAATCAATCCTAAAGGAAATTGACTCTGAATATTCTTTAGAAGGACTAATGCTGAAGCTGAAACTCCAATGCATTGGCCACCTAATGCAAAGAGCTGACTCATTTGAAAAGACCCTGACGCTGGGAAAGACTGAAGGCAGGAGGAGCAGGGGATGACAGAGGATGAGATGGTTGGATGACATCACTGATCCAATGGACATGAGTTTGAGTAAGCTCTGGGAGTTGGTGATGAACGAGGAAGCCTGGTGTGATGCAGTCCATGGAGTCGCAAAGAGTCAGACATGCCTGAGCAACTGAACGGAAGTGATAGTCCCAATGGGCTGTCCCAAATAGTACAGGCTGTACAGGTACAATCTGACTGTCCCAGATGGTGGCTCAGATGGTAAAGGATCTGCCTGCATTGCAGGAGACCCTGGTTCGATTCCTGGATCAGGAAGATCCCCTGGAAAAGGAAATGGCTACCTACTTCAATATTCTTGTCTGCAGAAGTCCATGGACAGAGGAACCTGATAACAGGCTACTGTCCGTGAGTCACAGAGTCAGACACGACTGAGCGAATGACTCTTTCACGATCCTTGTCACGATAGAGAGATGATGGCAAAACTTACACACTTGAGTATGCTGCTGCTGCTGCTGCTAAGTCGCTTCAGTCGTGTTTGACTCTGTGCGACCCTATAGACGGCAGCCAACCAGGCTTCACCATCCCTGGGATTCTCCAGGCAAGAACACCGGAGTGGGTTGCTGTTTCCTTCTCTAATGCATGAAAGTGAAAAGTGAAAGTGAAGTCGTTCAGTCGTGTCCGACTCTTCGAGACCCCACGGACTGCAGCCTACCAGGCTCCTCCGTCCATGGGATTTTCCAGGCAAGAGTACTGGAGTGGGGTGTCATCGCCTTCTCGGCCCTTGAGTATAGTTTACTGTAATTATAAAGAGGCAAAACCCAAGGGGTGTAATTCATGTGTGACTCTAAATCCACTATTCTGGATGATTCTGTTGCATAAAGAGAGAAACCCGGAAGGACTGTAGTGGAAGAGAGCCCTGGATGTGGTTGGAGGCCTAAAGTCTTGTGGCTGCACAAAGGCGTGACAAGGCTGGGACATACTGACATTATTTAACCCTCTCCCAAGTGTTCCTCCCATTACTCGTGTGATCCCTGGGCAAACCCTTGACAGGCATCAACCTTCCGTTTGGGTTGAGGTGCTCACACACGGTGCTACAGTGCTGCGCTTCCTCTCAGCATCTGCAGCCTCATCCCGCCAGGCACTTTCCAATCCTGGGGCCAGGTGCCGCTGCAGGGGCAGGAATTCCAGACGTGGCCGCATGGCCTCTGAGAACCTCACAGCGTGCTTGTGCTCATCCCATTCATTGCTTGTGTGGCCCTGGGAAGTTTCATTTTACTTTACAGACTGTCACTTTTATCTCTGTATTATAATTGCTGCTTCCTCTAAAATGCTGTGAGGGACAGGTATGATGGCACATAGGAAATTGCTTTGTTAACTGGAAAATCAGCCTGCAGTTGTGAGGGATTCAGTTCAGTTCAGTCGCGCGGTCGTGTCCGACTCTTCGCGACCCCATGAATTGCAGCACGCCAGGCCTCCCTGTCCATCACCATCTCCCGGAGTTCACTCAGACTCATGTTCATCGAGTCCGTGATGCCATCCAGCCATCTCATCCTCAGTCGTCCCCTTCTCCTCCTGCCCCCAATCCCTCCCAGCATCAGAGTCTTTTCCAATGAGTCAACTCTTTGCATGAGGTGGCCAAAGTACTGGAGTTTCAGCTTCAGCATCATTCCTTCCAAAGAAATCCCAGGGCTGATCTCCTTCAGAATGGACTGGTTGGATCTCCTTG
>SJYW01023580.1:133304-145779 GCA_006410735.1 Raphicerus campestris | reverse complement strand
CACCACAGTTCAAAAGCATCAATTCTTCGGCGCTCAGCCTTCTTCACAGTCCAACTCTCACATCCATACATGACTACAGGAAAAACCATAGTCTTGACTAGACGGACCTTAGTCGGCAAAGTAATGTCTCTGCTTTTGAATATACTATCTAGGTTGGTCATAACTTTTCTTCCAAGGAGTAAGCGTCTTCTAATTTCATGGCTGCAGTCACCATCTGCAGTGATTTTGGAGCCCCCCAAAATAAAGTCTGACACTGTTTACACTGTTTCTCCATCTATTTCCCATGAAGTGATGGGACCAGATGCCATGATCTTTGTTTTCTGAATGTTGAGCTTTAAACCAACTTTTTCGCTTTCCTCTTTCACTTTCATCAGGAGGCTCTTAAGTTCTTCTTCACTTTCTGCCATAAGGGTGGTATCATCTGCATATCTGAGGTTATGGATATTTCTCCTGCCAATCTTGATTCCAGCTTGTGTTTTCTTCTAGTCCAGCATTTCTCATGATGTACTATTACTGGGGTTTAAGTAGACAACACAATAGGTGAACTCAAGGCCATAATAAGATCAGTATTCATTCACCTCATTCATTAATTCATTCACACATCCGACCTACATTTATTAGGGCCCTCCTGTGTGCCTAGAACAGGTCTAGGTGCGTAGGATAAAAGAATAAATAAGCAGCTAGTGTCAGGCTCTCAGAGAGCTTGTGGTCAGTTTGGTTGCAGAAGTGAAGTGAAGTTGCTCAATTGTGTCTGACTCTTTGTGACCCCATGGACTGTAGCCTACCAGGCTCCTCCATCCATCCGTGGGATTTTTCTGGGCAAGAGTACTGGAGTGGGTTGCCATTTCCTTCTCCAGGGGGATCTTCCCACCCCAGGGATCAAACCCAGGTCTCCCGCATTGTAGGTAGACACTTTTACCGTCTGAGCCACCAGGGAAGTCTAAAGAAGAAAACAAATAATTTCTCTTAGCATTAGGAGATGAAAGTCAAGATAAAATGGTCAAGATGGGGTATGCAGCCAGCTCTAGATAAGGGAGTCAGGGACCCTCTCTGAGGATTTCTTCTTGGCCAGATCTAAGTGTTGAAAAGGGGCCAGATGAGGGAAGATGGTTGGAAAACAGACCAAAAAAAAAAAAATTTATACCATACTTCAGATTCAAGTAATGAAGGTTTTTCTGGAAGAGATCAAAGTTGGATGGGCTTTGTTCTTTGAGAATCCAGAGAGGAGACTTAGAATTTGTTGAAGAAGTATTTTAAAAATACCAACCTGAGCTCCCACCTGACTTAATCTATCTGCGAGATGGCCTGGGCATCAGGGATTTTAAAAGCTCACTGGTGACTTCTCTGTGTGGCCACATTTAGAATCAACCAGACACTTCTGTTTTTGTCCTACTTCCCACAGAGCAAATGGGCCTTCGGGAGTGCTTAAGAGTTGCAGAAAAATGACTGTCCTATGGGGTCTTTGCTGGATGCTCTGTTGAAAAGGTGGAAAAGCAGTGAAGCAGTGGGGGGTGGGGACATGGGAAAATTATGCTCCTGGGGAAAAGGATAAAGAATTTTCAAAACAGGAAGCCCCATCAGGAGGTACAGAAATATAAAAGAGTATGCTATATTTGTTCAGGGAATTGCTTCATCCAAGTTTTTGTATATCTGAGGTAGCAGTGAGAATCTGTATTTTAGAATAGATCCAGTGTAATCATGAAGCTTTTGGGTGTGAATGCTGGAGTTGAACCTCTTTCACAATATTATCCTTCCCTGGTCCTCAGTTGCCCAGAGCCCTTAGTCTGACTTTCAGCCTTCACAGGTTGCTTTCTGAGAACTAATCTGTGATGTGTTTTTCCAACCAAAATTAATTTATATTATAATGAAAGATTCTTAGACTTCTATATCCCAGGATTATTAACCTGAAATTCACACAATTCTGGCAGTTTATGGTTGGGTGTCAGGGCAATAAGTAACTCATATAATAGTGGAAATTAACTGTACATACCTTTTTATATTTTTATAAAGATGGGGCCTATGGTTTCTTTTACTGGGTTCTCAAAGAACTGCAAGATATCAACAAAAGGTGTGATATTAAAACCACTGCGTAAAACCAAATCACTTTTACAGAGAGGTCAGAGCAGATTATTAAGAAACATATTTTACATTAGATGTGCCTTAACTGTACACTGTATGGTTTAATAGCTGAACTAGTCAATTATCCAAATAGTAATCAAATGTAGAAATACTTGGTGATATCCAGTTGTATTTGTAACTTATGATGTGACTTCTTTTTCTCTTTATTGAAGTATAGTTGGTGTGCAATATTTGTGTAAGTTTCAGGTGTACAACATAGTGATTTACCATTTTTACAGGTTGTATTNTGTGAAGATAATACAAAAAGAAAGCTTTTTTCAAAACTTTTTTACCCTCAACGACTTCTCTGGGGTTAAAAAAGCAGATTTTATCTAAAACTGTTGGCTATGACAAATTAGGGATGGAGGGGATCATTGAAATCAGGAAGTGGGAAAGTTTGGCGGATTATCCCTAAAGCCTGGATCAGACAAGGAAATCAGCCGGAGGCAGCGCAGATTTAAGTGAAGATGGGCACCCTCGGGTCAAGGGCCTGGGCTGGTTGGAGCAAAGAGATAGAACAAGAAGAAATGGGAGGAAATATTTTAATGGATTGAAGACAGGGTGGATATGAGTGGAAAATCTTTATTTCAGTGAATACAGGGCCTTCTTCCATGGATTTAGTTCTATATTCCTGACACTGATCTAAAAGGGAAAAGAAAAATTGAATCTAGAGTGAGGTTGGTGTGTGTGTATATATTTTCCTGTACCTGTGACTTAATTCTGGAGTCAAGTAGCAATAATATGGGAATTTTCCATTATTTATGCTCTTTTCTCTAACAGAGTAGATTCTGTTTTGCAGACAGATGAACAAAATGTGAATTCATTAATAATAGGTAATTTCTGTCATTGTGATTAACATTATTAATATGGATTTTATTCTACATTTTTACCTTGTACATTTTAATCTTTTCTATTAAAAATAACTCATCATAAATTGAAAAAAACTTTAAANGAGTAGATTCTGTTTTGCAGACAGATGAACAAAATGTGAATTCATTAATAATAGGTAATTTCTGTCATTGTGATTAACATTATTAATATGGATTTTATTCTACATTTTTACCTTGTACATTTTAATCTTTTCTATTAAAAATAACTCATCATAAATTGAAAAAAACTTTAAAAATTGATACAATAACGTAATCTGTGGCTTATTCATTTAACTTGACCCTGTGACAGAGTGAGCTAATATTTAGTGTATGATCAACAATCTGTAAGAAATTTTTAGAGATTACCTCTTAAGTAATTCTCTTCTAGGATGATAAATACCTACTGTTTTTTCTAAAAGTCTAAAAAGTTGGTTAAATGAATTATCTCATATTTTCTTGTACCGAAATTGTTTTCTTATTTCTGTCAAAATACCTAATGCAGAATTCTGTTTTATTTCTCATTCCACATGCAGAAACACTGTGTCATCATTTTTTAAAAGGGATGTAAATTCATTTAGTTGCTCTCTTCTATATGGTTTCCATATAGATTCCTGACTAGATGATCCTATAAAATTATAAAACTCAGCTCTCCTGTTGATTTTTATCTGAGGATGGGTAATGAGTTTAGCTTTGAGTCATTGCAGTTCCAAAGCTGTAAAGAAAATCATTGCAATCACACTTAAACTTTGCATCGCATGGATCCCAGGCAAGATGAGATTTTAAAATGGACAATTGACAGGAGAACTTTCTCCTTCATGTTGGATGAGATCAGCAGGGTAGTCTACTGTAGAACATTTTACTTATTTATTTTTATTTTTATTGAAGAATAGTTGATTTACAATGTTGTGTTAATTTCTGCTATACAGCAAAATGATTGCTTTATATATATATAATATATATTAACACAATTTATATATATATTTTAAAATATTTTCTTCTGTTATGGTTTATCAGAGGGTACTGAATATAGTTTATAGTTCCCTGTGCTATACAATCAGAACTGATGTTTATCCATTCTACGCATAATGGCTTACATCTACTAACCCCAGCCTCCTACTCCATGCCCTTCGCCTCTCCTTTCCCTAGCAACCATAAGTCTGTTCTTTTTGTCTGTGAATCTGTTTCTGTTTCATGGATAGGTTCATTTGGGCCATATTTTAGGTTCCATGTGTACATGATATCGTATAGTATTTGTCCTTCTCTTTCTGACTGGCTTCACTTAATATGATTATCTCTACTTCTATCCATGTTGCTGCACATGGCGTGTTTCATTCCTTTTTATGGCTGAGTAGTAGTCCGCTGTGCATACATACCACATCTTCTTTATCCATTATCTGTTGATGCATTTAGGTTGCTTCCATGTCTTGGCTCTTGTAAACATGCTGCTATGACCATAATGGTGCTTTATCTTTTTGAATTATCGTTTTCTCTGGATATGTGCCCAGGAGTGGGATTCGTGGCTCACTGGTAATTCTGGCCTTCCCAGATGATGCTAGTGGTAAAGAATCAGCCTGCCAATGCAGGAGATGTAAGAGATGCGAGTTTGATCCCTTAGTCGTGAAGATCCCCTGGAGGAGGGCGTGGCAACCCACTCTAGTATCCTTGTCTGTGAATCCCATGGACAAAAGCGCCTGCAGGCTGCAGTCCATAAGGTCGCAAAGAGTCAGACACGGCTGAAGCAACTCAGCACAGCTCATGGTAATTCTATTTTTGATTCTTTGAGGAGCCACCATACTGTTTTCCATAGCAGCTGCTCCAGCTTAAGAATGTAGAACATCTTAAAGGAATGAAATCTTACTTTTTTGCATATATACGATAGCCTTTTGAGTCTGTTTTAAATCTCATTCAAAATACCTTATTGATTAAAACAATAAAAGTAACCAATTTGATAAGTATTCCATTAGGCTGATTAAATATGTCCCTCTGCAGTCTATTGAAAATAGCAATATATACAGGGTCTTGTATTCATTTAGAGCAGTCATGGGTACAGGATGACCCAGAGTCCCCAGGGTTCCTAGAGGTATTCTGGAGATATCCTGGAGGGATCCTAGAAAGGTTACTTTGGAGAGAGAAAAATCTGGATTTGTTGCTTTTCCATTACCCCTATCTCTTGCTTCTTCCAGGTAAATTTCACTTACATATGTATTATTTAGTAAGGATCTGTTAATAATTTTATTTGGAAAAAAATGTTTCTGCTGGCTTCCTGTTGGCTGTTGCTGTTCAAATGTGAAAACCTTTGCTTTAGCGAAAGCAAACACCGTTTCTTCCCGAATTTATCTCCAGTTTAGGCAAACATTTACATTCTATGCTCTAATAACTATAATGCATTTCATTTTCCCTGCTCAGAGCCTTTAAGTGTTCACCTGAAATGATGTAAAAATAAACTGTCACTCCAAAAGGAAAAAGAAGTGTCTGTGGATGGAGAGCTCAGGATTGTAGACAGGCCTAGGGTTGGCCACAGACTGAAACCCAAATGCTGAGGAAGAATAAAATCAAAAGAATAACTGTGTCCAGTGCTGCCGTGGGGCTTGAGCTGCTCTGCATTTCATTTCTCTTAAATCTGTGACTTTCCTGAGAGTTAGACAGGAGGGCCCAGCATCAAGGATTTGACCTCCCTTCAAATCCTGGGCGCTGCAATCAGCTGGAGCCACTTGCAGATTCTTTTGTTGATAAGTGACTCAGGAAGAGACATCCCCGTCAGCAGATCAGCAGGCTGCAAATGAACTGAACTGCAGCCTGGTTCATGATGTGGCTAACAGTTACTCTCCTTTATTTGTAGAGGGTGGCAAAGGCATTTTTTATCGTAATAAGGTGCAATCTGTGAATCCCACCATATACCAGATTAAAAGAGCTGCTGCTACATAAGTGCAGAGAGAGTACAGGCAGGTAATTATTCAGAGATAATGCTTCCGGGACAGAACGTTGTCACCCATAATGGCCCCCTGCTGAGAGATAAATGGAGAGGCTGAGGCAGCCTACTTATTTTTTGAAGCCAGAGATGTTTTTTTCAGGGACACAATTGCAGCTCTCGTGATTACCTTTCCTGTTTTACCAAATGAAAGGTTGTAGATTTTAATCATCATGTCTGATGGAGGGCTGATGTCACAAAGTGACAGAAGGTGACAATATCCTGCAGCGTGCAGACTGCTTTAGTACACAGTCCTGGTGCAGGATTGGGAGAACCACTTCCTTATAAATGGGTAGATTGTTGGCTTATGCATCTTCTCAAATTCTAAATTAGTTCTGTTCCTACCAGTTAAGACTTCATCTGTCTTTGCTTTAACAATGAAAATTCAACTGGGAAGTGACCTCTGAGATGACAGATTTCATTTGATTTCGGGGATGACTCTGTTTCATCTATAGCTTGAGGGTTACCTGTAGGGCTAGATGGCTCTATAACTGTGTTCTTTGAATGGAGACAGTCCCTTTCTCTGATCTTGTGTTTATTAAATAAAGGACTTCATCATTGTGTGAAGTGGACAGAAATAATATTCTGCCCAACTTGAAATGTCTGAGCTGGCTATTAACTTAACGGGACGGAAGCCACTTGGTAGATGATTCAAGAGAAATTTGACGTGGTTTGTTCCCTTGCAGTCTATTTGCTTTGATCCTTTTGTAACTGTTAATAACTGGTTTTTATTTTCTGAGCATCACCAGTTTTCCTTGATTTTATGAGAAGTTACCTTTGCCTCCTGTGATTTTTATCCTATTTCATCAAAATCCTTTTCTTTGTATATTTTTGATAAAGCGTCTGCCTACAGTGCGGGAGACCAGGGTTTGATCCCTGGGTTGAGAAGATCTCCTGGAGAAGGAAATGGCAACAACCCACTCCAGTATTCTTGCCTGGAGAATCCCACGGATGGAGAAACATGGTAGGCTACAGTCCATGGGGTCACAAAGAGTCGGACACGACTGAGCAAGCTTCACAATGGAATAGAATATTTGCAGCTAAAGCTTTTGATCTTGTACAAAACCAAAAAAAGTTCATCTGGCCCCACTCTGTATTTGTATTTGTATCCTATCCCATATGCTCAGTCATGTCTGACTCTTTGTGACCCTATGGATGGATTGTTAGTCCTCCAGACTCTGTCCATAGGATTCTCCAGGCAAGAATACTGGAGTGGGTTGCCATGCCCTCCTCCAGGGAAACTTCTGGACCCAGGGATCCAACCCTCATCTCTTATGTCTCCTGCATTAGCAGCTGAGTTTGTTCTTGTTTTTACAACAGGCACCACCTGGGAAGTCCGTATCCTGTCATAGTAATCATCAACTTTTACTGAGCATTTGCTTCTGTTCTCAGGGCATCACATAAATTTATCATGAATCGTATAATGTTTTAAAAGATACTCAGTAGGTGTTCTCACTCTACCCAGGAAGAAATTGCCCTCAGGGCGATGATTTGTGAAGGATCTCATAGCTGAATAATGGGGAGATTTGACTCAGTTGAGCTGAATGCCAATGCCCAGCCTCAAGCAAGGTACAAGGTGCCTTTACTGTTCAAAGTGTGGTCCTTGTATCCACAATAGCAGTGTCACATCATCTGGGAACTCATCAGAAAGGCAGAATTTCAGACCCTACCCCAGACCCACTTAATCAGAATCCACACTGTTAAGCCTGTCCCTGGGTGACTGATATTCACCAGCAGGATTAGGAAGAGCTGCAGGGTTCCTTTGTTACAGGTCTGCCAACCTGTTTTGCTTCTGTTTAGGAGAGGAAGGGTTTAGAGAAGGTGTCAGGGTGAGTGATGATGCCTGCTTTGGAGAATTTGTGAAAAATTATAGCAATGTCTCAATGTTGAGACTTTTCTCTTAGCACAGTGGGAAAACTATTCTTCTGGTTTCAATGATGATGGGCAAAAGAGTGCTCTGGGAAATATCCCTATGAAATACTAAAAGAAAATAATAATAAATTCAGAAAGACTTATTGAGGGATTCAAGCATGTTTTAAAAATCCTTTCCTTTCCAAGCATCACATCTTCTAATTCTGGATCATTCTACTTCATGTCTTGGCATTGTACTTCTGTCCACTGGAAACACATTTATTGGGTTATTATGAGGGCCTCCCTTTCGGCCCTGATGGAGACAAATTAACGACCAAGGTGTGCTAGGCCCCTTCCAAGCTGGATGGTAAATTTGTAGAGGAAATTGAAATCTGTAACTTAAACACACTAGTAATGTACTTAACCTTTATGGTCTGAAATGCTTTCTCAACATGCAACAAAGGAAGGTTGATATTTAAGCATTTGACAAATTAAGGTTTAAGAAGGAAGTTCCTTTTTTTATTTTGAAAGGTTGTGTTAATTATTGACGAGGCCAGGAAATATACTTTAATTGGTTTTTCTTCATGGGGTAGTATTTCAATTCAGTATTTTGAACAGACTCTAGAAGTAACATTTAAAAATCGGAAACTATAAGTGATATATGCACCTCCTGAAACAGAAGCCTAATTATTTTCATCATTTTTCATAATATTATATTTGTTGTTAACTTTAATTATTTGAACACTCAGTAGAAATGAAACTGATATTTCAGGCTCTGTGATGATTAAAGCTTCTGTCAGCTCTAATCTCCCTATCCTAATAGAATAAATTTGAGTTGATGTGTTCAGTGAAATAACCACAAATTGAAACTTCAGAAACAGGTAGCAGTGGATGAATGTCAATTTCTTTTCTCTTGACAGCTCTGTAGAAAGGGATAATGATGGATCAAAAGTGCTTACATCCTGATATAACTAGCATAGCCTATTTCCTAGATTTAAGACATTCAGTGATGAAGCAGACCAATGATTTTCTTGTGGTTCAGTCGCCAAGATGTGTTTGACTATTTGCGACCCCACAGACCAATGATTGGCAGTAAGTAAATATCAGGGTTGGGAGTAGAAATGTTATATAAAATGCCCACATTGAGACAAATTAAAATTAGCAAATATTAATTAATTTTATTATCCATAGCAAGTCTAAGTCTTTTTCATAAATAGTGCCTGCAAATTCTTCATAATTTCTTTTGCTGTTTTAAAATAGGCATCATTATAACCCATAAATGTTCAGAGCCTTTCCCACAATCCTTGATCTGTGAAGCATTTTGAAAATGGCACCGTAATTTCATGGTGCAAAAAAGAATAACAGATTTGTGGGCATTTCAGTGTTTTAAAAAGGAATTGTAAGTGAATAACAACTTTCATCAAGACAAGCAGCTGACCTTAAATGTTAGTCACTGATTGGCCTTTGTGCATGAATGATGGGCCTTCTAAAGAATCAGTCACATCTCCACGTAGTTTTTAAAAGTACCATCCACTCCAGGAAACCTAGCAATTTCTAAATGCCTTGATTTTTGCTTTTCTTGTGGAAGTTTCTTTTTATTGCACACACAATGGCTTTCTTGTATTTCAGTGCTTTGTAAAGGTTTTTTAAAATACAAATGAAGGATTTGAATTTAAATAAAAACCCAGCTGCACACATTCTTATTAAAGTTAATTCAATTGTGGAGAAAAGCTAATCAGATATTTTCTTGTGTTGTTAATTTGCCTCTCCTCAGGCAATGAAAGGACATCATTTTTAAAAGAAATCATTTCAAGATTCATCCTAATTTCAAAAAACTGAAAAAGTCTTAGAGCCAAGAGATTGGCTAATTAAATACTTTTTGATTATGATCTTAGTTTACTCAATAGAGAGCCAACGGGGTATCTTGAAAATTTACCTGAAATAGAAGACAAGATCTGAATGGAAGTTCTGGTTTGGACATTTTCATGCTGTTACATAACCAGAGGTCATGTAACCTTTCTGATTCCCCTTTATCTTGTCTGCAAGTAAAGATAAGACTCTTGTTAGGATTAAATGAGCATTAATTGTGCAGTTTTCTGTTTCACTAATTTCTGTAATAGGTTTTATGGTTTACTTTCATTTTCACTGCTTTTCAAAGTGTAGTCTGCGTTGAAGAATTTCACTTTCACTTACCTTTTTTTCCTGGGGATTTTATTTCTTTCTAGCTTTATGGCATTGTGATCATATAACATAAATAAAGAAATCATATTTTAGAATATTTGAGTGATTTTTATGTGATCTAGTATATCATGTGGAGGCTTCCCAGGTGGCTCACGTGGTAAAGAATCTGCCTGCCAATGTAGGAGACACAGTCAGGAAACCTGGGTTCGATCCCTGGATCGGAAGATCCTCTGCAAGAAGAAATAGCAATCCATTCCAGAATACAACAAGAGAAACACTGGGCTGGAAGAAGCATAAGCTGGAACNCTCCAGTACTTCGGCCACCTCATGCGAAGAGTTGACTCACTGGAAAAGACTCTGATGCTGGGAGGGATTGGGGGCAGGAGGAGAAGGGGACGACCGAGGATGAGATGGTTGGATGGCATCACTGACTTGATGGACGTGAGTCTGAGTGAACTCCGAGAGATGGTAATGAACAGGGAGGCCTGGCGTGCTGCGATTCATGGGGTCGCAAAGAGTCGGACACGACTGAGCGACTGAACTGAACTGATTCTTGCCTAGAAAATTCCATGGACTGAGGAGCCTGGTGGGCTCTAGTTCATGGGGTCTCAAAGGATCAGACATGATCAAGCACACACACACATGCATGTGATGTATAAAGTCAATTTTGGTAAATGTTCTATGGGTGAAAGTGAAAGTCACATCCAACTCTTTGCGAGCCCACGCACTGTACAGTCCATGGAATTCTTCAAGCCAGAATACTGGAATGGGTAGCCTTCCCTTCTCCAGGGTATCTTCCCAACTCAGGGATTGAACCCAGGTCTTCTGAACTGGATGCGTATTCTTTACCAGCTGTGCCACAAGGGAAGCTCAAGAACACTGGAGTGGGTAGCCTATCCCTTCTCCAGGGGATTTTCCCCACCCAAGAATTGAACTGAGGTCTCCTGCATTGCAGGCCGATTCTTTAACAACTGAGCTATCAGGGAGCTCCTTTGTGTAGTTTCAAGAAATTAGCCCTAGTAATGATTTTGTCCAGATCCTAAATGATCCTGTTTAGATTTGATAGGGTGGAAAAGTGTTGGTCTCTCAGTGGTGTCCGACTCTTTGTGACCGTATGGAGCCTGCCAGGCTCCTCTGTCCAGGGGATTCTTCAGGTAAGAATGCTGGAATTGGTTGCCATTCTCTTCCCTAGATGGTAGAAAGGAGAGTACCAAATTTCCAATAACAATAATCAATTTCTCATTTTGTTTCTAGTAGTTTTTTTATATCATATGTATTGATGAGACATGACATGGACAAAAAATTCATGACTTTATGTATTAACATTCAGATTATAAAAGAACAAAATCATATGATGTTTAGTTTTTTATATTAAATTCTGCTAGGTCTGAAATTTGCTAGGTCTGCTACTGTTTCCTCATACTATATGCTTGATAAATCTTCACCAACAGTTTTACTTTTATTCATTTTCTTGAGTCAGATTTATCTTTTATGGGCATCACATATTTGAATATTTGATTTTTAAAATTTTGTATTGAATCTGTGAATCTTTTAAGACAGTGAGGATTAAGTTATTTGAGTTTATTATCCTGATATATTTGGTTTTACTCCTACCAACTTCTTTTATCCTTTTTTCATGCCATTTTTTATTTTCTGAATTTTGTTTCAATGCCAGTATGAAACGCATTGTATAGGTTTTAATCTCCAATGCTTTGCAAATAAATATATCTCTTTTTATGTCTCTGATTATCATATAATATTTTAAAAACATTGTTAGTATACATTTTTGTAATTATCAAGGTCTTCAGTTGAATGATGTCATTTGTCTTTCATGAAAGATTATCTTCATTTCATCTTCCCCTCATCTTTACTCATTGGAAATTATTATTATAACTTTAGATTTTTAGAATTCACTGAATAAAATTAAATTATGATGATTTCATAGTGCTTTTGTTTCAAATAGTATTTTTGACATTTTCATTGATCTGTTTAACCCTGTTTATAATAGTTATTAAACCCAACTACTGTAAATAGTGATTACAGTGCTTATAATTGGTCCTATTTTCAACTTTTCCAGTGTTTTCAATACCTTTTATTCACATTTCTCTGTTATTAAAGTAATTTTCTCTGTGTATTTTACCTTGAATATCTAAAATTATTTTTCTGTTTTCCCCAAACCTTAACATCACGTTCCCTTTAGAAATCTTTGAGTGATAATATTTTATCTAAATGTTCCATTTCCTTCTGGTATTTTAATTATAATAAATCTGATCCTTTGTAGGTGATCCACGTTTATTTGCCATCTGTATATTAAATTTCTATCATTATGTGAATCTCTTTCAATTGCATTTTTCCCTGCTGCTGCTGCTAAGTCGCTTCAGTCGTGTCCAACTGTGCGACCCCATAGACGGCAGCCCACCGGGCTCCCCCATCCTTGGGATTCTCCAGGCAAGAACACTGGAGTGGGTTGCCATTTCCTTCTCCAATG
>SJYW01023580.1:88007-128377 GCA_006410735.1 Raphicerus campestris | reverse complement strand
TTTTTTTTTTTTTGCTTACTTCTAAAAGTCGATTTTAGCCGTTAGACTAGAAATTAAAGAAGCGAGCACATGTGTCTTATTTAGATCTAGATGAGCAATGACACCTCAAGAACTGTGGTGTTACTGTGATGTCCCAATGAATAGCTGATAGCTGACTCACTGATTAAATGAATTTAAAAATCCATTACTTATTTAGTTGTTGTTGTTAAGTTGCTCAGTCATGTCCAACTCTTTGTGACCCCATGCCAGGCTTCCCTGTCTTTCATCGTCTCTCGGAGTTTGCTTAAATTCATGTCTGTTGAGTCGGTGATGCCATCCAACCATCTCATCCTCTGTCCTCCTGCCTTCAATCTTTCCCATCATCAGGGTCTTTTCCAGTGAGTCAGTTCTTCGCAGCAGGCAGCCAAAGGACTGGAGTTTCAGCTTCAGCATCAGTCCTTCCAATGAATATTCAGTTTATTTAGTAGAAGTATACATTTTGCTACTGAATACTTTCCATACGTGGCATCTATGGCTAAAGGTATTGAAATTGAAATAGTCACTGAAGGATATTACCATGGAGTTTTATTATTAGTCAATGCATTTTCTTAAAAAAAATTTATATATTTTTGATGTGGACCATCTGTTTTGCGTTTTGGTTTTATGGTGAGAAGCACTATAACTTCTTAATCAAGTTTTTCCTCCTCTTCCTGGGTTGTTACCTAGTGAGCCTTTAGATTATTCGCCCCCAGGGTGATTGCTCCATTTCTACAATAGAATCGACATCTAGATTTCTAGAAACTCTTAGAAAAGCAGGTGTGGTGCCACTGACNGATTGCTTCTGTTTTGCGTTTTGGTTTTATGGTGAGAAGCACTATAACTTCTTAATCAATATCAAGTTTTTCCTCCTCTTCCTGAGTTGTTACCTAGTGAGCCTTTAGATTATTTGCCCCCAGGGTGATTGCTCCATTTCTACAATAGAATCGACATCTAGATTTCTAGAAACTCTTGGAAAAGCAGGTGTGGTGCCACTGACCCAGATCCCTGGCAGCTGCAGGAGCACTGCGGCGTAGTTCTCTGCCTGATGAAAGCAGCTAATGATGATTAATGCCAACAAGTGCTCAGTGGGAAGAACGGAACTTCTGGATGTTGTTCTCAACTGTCCTCTAGATCGATGTGTTTCCATTGGCTTAATCTTCCCTTTTTTTTTTTTTTTTTTAACATTCACAAAGGTGTGAACTTTACCATCTGGAGAAAAAAAGTTTGTCGTTTGGCACTAATTTAGGGTATATTCTACCACTCCACTGAGTTTCTCAATGAATAAAACACTGCTATGGTAGCTGGTATAACTACTTTCTCTAGTTGGAGTTCAGTAGTGGAAAAGATCATTTCTAGTATGAAAAAGCCTAAATATTATAGGAAAAATACAAATATGCTAAAAAGAATCATCAAAGGGTTTAAACAGTTTTCTCAAAGGAAATAAAATAATGGAAAATGTATACATAAAAATTCCTTTGAAATGGAAATTTAAACTTGTTTGTAAATTGGAAGGATTTTCTTCATGCAATTCAGTGTTGAGATAAGGATTCTCTATAAGTAACCAGCTGTAACTTAGTTTCTTAGGGTAATTTACCAGTGTAAATTATGAGAGCCTCAAAAATTTATATTCCTGACCCGATACTTTTGTTTCAAAGAATTTACCTAAGCAAAAACCACAGAGATGCAAAGATTTCTATACATAAAAATACTTTGCAATGTTATCCCAATAGCAGGAAAAGGAAGACAATTTAAATATCTAATAATAGAATTACATGATTAAATGTAAAAGAATGAAGAGCCCACACTAAAAAGTAAAAGTATTCAAAGGATAAATGAAAGATACGGACACTGTTCATGATATACATAGAATAAACTGGATTTAAAATATATCCACAAGTAGCTCAAATGGTAAAGAATCTGCCTGCAGTGCAGGAGACCAGAGTTCGATCTCTGGGTTGGGAAAATCCCCTTGAGAAGGGAATGGTAGTCCACTCCAGTATTCTTGCCTGGAAAATCTCATAGACAGAGGAGCCTGGCAAGCTTACAGTCCATGGGATCAAAAAGAGTTGGACATGACTTAGTGACTAACATACCTAACTCACACACACATACCTCAAGTTTTATATTATATATATTGTATATAATCTCTTTAAAACAAAGAATAGAAGCAAATAAGCCAAAAATGTATAAGTGACAAATTCTGAGTGATAGACAAATACATTATTATTTTTTTTATTTTCTAAGTTTGTATTCATTCAGTCACTAAAATGTGATGAAGTACCTTGGTTTTTGTTGTTGCTCAGTTGCTGTTGTGTCCGAATCTTTGTGGCCCTACGGACTGTCGCACACTAGGCTTCCCTGTCGCCCTTCACCATCTCCCGGGATTTGCTCAAGTTCATATCCATTGAATCAGTGATGCCATCCAACCATCCCATCCTCTGTCATCCCCTTCTCCTGCCTTCAGTCTTTCCCAGCATCATGGTCTTTTCCAATGAGACTGCTCTTTGAATCAAGTAGCCAAAGTATTAGAGCTTCAGCGTCAGTCCTTCCAATGAATATACAGGGTTGGTTGTCTTTAGGATTGACTGGTTGGATCTCCTTGATGTCCAACGGACTCTCAAGAGTCTTTTCCACCACCACCACCAAAAGCTCCTTGGTTAGTATGCTTATTATTGTATCTTGCTTAGCATGCTTAACAGTTTCCCTGGTGGCTCAGCGGTAGAGAATCTGCCTCCAGTGCAGGAGACATAGGAGATTCGAGTTTGATTCCTGGGTCAGGAAGATCCCCTGGAGGAGGAAATGGTGACCCCTTTCAGTATTCTTGCCTGGAAAATTCCATAGACAGAGTAGCCTGATGGGCTATGACCCATGGGGTCTCAAAGAGTCGGACACGACTGAGCACAAGAATAATATTTACATTTAGCATGTTTATTATATACACTGTTTATTATATATTCAGCAGGCAGTTTCTAGGACAAATGATAAACAAACTACCACAGGATTAGAAGAGGAGTCTTTTAGATTTCTATTTGCTAAAACTGTTTTTGCCAAAATTCTATTTGCCAAAATATAGAAGTCAATCATGTTAAGCAGATGACTTAGTAGTAATAGAAATAGTTACCTACATTAATATTTTCTATTTTCAAAATCCTCTGTCATGAAAAATAAATTTGTCTGTAATTAATTTGTAATAAAATACAAAATTTTGTGTGGTAAAAATTCACTATAAACATTTTATANCTCCTGCCTTCAGTCTTTCCCAGCATCATGGTCTTTTCCAATGAGATTGCTCTTCGAATCAAGTAGCCAAAGTATTAGAGCTTCAGCGTCAGTCCTTCCAATGAATATACAGGGTTGGTTGTCTTTAGGATTGACTGGTTGGATCTCCTTGATGTCCAACGGACTCTCAAGAGTCTTTTCCACCACCACCACCAAAAGCTCCTTGGTTAGTATGCTTATTATTGTATCTTGCTTAGCATGCTTAACAGTTTCCCTGGTGGCTCAGCGGTAGAGAATCTGCCTTCAGTGCAGGAGACATAGGAGATTCGAGTTTGATTCCTGGGTCAGGAAGATCCCCTAGAGAAGGAACTGGCAACCCACTCCAGTATTCTTGCCTGGAGAATCCCATGGACAGAGGAGCCTGAGCAGGGCTGCTGTTCATGGAGTCACAAAAAGTCAAATATAACTGAGCACTCACACTCACTTGATGAAGGGTCTTTAGTTTTGGCATGCCAAGTTTAGTTGCAATGTTTGGGATCTAGTTCCCTGATCAGGAATTAAACCTGGGCCACCTGCATTGCCTGGAAGAGGGCATGGCAACCCACTCCAGTATTCTTGCCTGGAGAATCCCTAAGGACAGAGGGGCCCGGTGGGCTGCAGTCCATGGGGTTACAAAAAGTCAGACACAGCGGAGCAACGGAGCATAGTGGAGCACAGAGCCTGCACTGAGAGCACAGACTCTTAGCCACCGGACCATCAGGAAAATCCCTAAATGGTTTTAAAAGACCAAAGAAAATGGCAGCCCACTCCAGTATTTTTGCCTGGAGGATCCCAGAGACAGAGGAGCCTAGTGGGCTGCCCTCTATGGGGTCGCACAGAGTTGGACACAACTGAAGTGATTTAGCAGCAGCAGCAGCAGCAGCATTGGCCAAAGAGAAAGCAAAAAGCTGCATCAGTTTAAAAACATCCATTTGAAGGAGTTGGAATGCTGTTAAAATAGCCAGGGCTTGAGAAGCCAAGATCTCGTGGAAAAAAGAAGAAATTTGCTGTGAACCTGCTATCCTATGCAATGCTTTCCCCTCAGATTATTTGCTAATTTTCACCTTGTGCAGGGAAAGAGAGGGAGAAGCCAACAGAGGGCTTGGATATAAGGAGATAAGACATTTGAACTTTCTAGAATCTTTAAGGAATGGAGATTAAACAACGCTGAAGCTGCCAAGACTGCCAGGACTTGTAGGATCATGATCTTGGAGATCACGGAGGTGCAGAAAAGGGAATCAAATACTACACCCTAATTTCTCTCCAGGGGCTTCCCTGTTGGCTCAGGCAATAAAAGAATCTGCCTGCAATGTGGGACACTTGAGTTTGACCCCTAAGTTCATTCAGGTCCCCTGTCACTCCAAGGCATTTGCTCATTCATGAGCAGTGAAAGATTAAAGACCAAGAAGCCAAGAACAAAATGACTAACAGACTAATTAGCACTTCAGAGAGCTGTGTGGTGTTCAGGAAACACACACTGAATTTCAGGGCCCACCGAGAGCATGGATCGTGAACATTTACAGAGGTGTTGGAGAACTAGAGAGAAGTCAGACCTAACAAAGACTGCAACATAAGTCAGCTCAGCCCTTGATTGGACTGGGCAGAGCCAGCCCTGATTTGGGCATCTGCTAGAAAATAAGACAAATGGTCTCAGGAGAAGTGTTTCACAAGAGTTTCTTCAGTGTCCTGCAGTTAATTAAAATGTGTCAAAGCAAAGCAAACCAAAAAACAACCAACTAGGACCATTTGGAAAACAGACAACAGAAACAGATCCNAGGAGAAGTATTTCACAAGAGTTTCTTCAGTGTCCTGCAGTTAATTAAAATGTGTCAAAGCAAACCAAACCAAAAAACAACCAACTAGGACCATTTGGAAAACAGACAACAGAAACAGATCCAGAGATGCTACTGGAATAGATATATATGACCTGCGTTTAAGAAAAGAGCCTGAGATTAGGAGCAAGATAAGGGCGCCAAACACAGTTTAGCACAAATTTGGTGAGCCTAGTCAGGACCTAAAGACAATGAAATTATAAAAAGTCCTAAGAAATGAAAAGGAATAAAACTATCATTATTCACCAATGACATGAATATCTGCTTATCTAGATATTCAGAAGAATTTCAAGCTAGCCATTAAAAGTAATAATATTTCAAAAATTCCTAGAAAGCAAGAATCTAAGAAAATACAAGTTTTATAACTTTATCCCAGCAACAATGCTAGACGCAACAGAGTATATTCTATGTGATTCTATTTACATAAATTTCAAAAAAAATAGGTCTAATAGTGACAAAAGTTTGATTGATAGGTTTCTCTAGGGATTGTTGAGGGGGACAAAAGAGGAGCGTCTGGAGGTTCAGATAATGGTAGATGTCTCCATTTGCGTTTTGCGTGAGTCTGTTCACTTTATGAAAATTAATTAAGTCATAGGTCCATGACTGGGCAATTTTCTGTACATTTATATAAAATGACTTAAAAATTAATACACTAAAGTATGAGACACCTACATAAGATTTTAAACATTGGAAAGAAGGGCCACAATTAAAATTACGGTTAATGCATTTTTCCTCTTAATGAAGAAGAGTATACATATGAATCAAGAAACACATAATTCTAGTTTTAGAATCTTCTTGACTTTCGAGCATCTGTTCACTTTCATTCTTCACAGGTCTTAAATTTTTATTGAAATTTAGACCTGAAAACACATCTATTTCTCTGATTCGTATTTTTACGGTAAACTCTGAAATGAGACAATTGTTGTGAACTCAGAGTGCAAGAGATGTGTCTTCATATTATTTATGGGGAAGACATAGCCAATAAGTCCTAAAATCATCAACTTGCCTTGCCACCTTGTTTACATGATAATTCATGTTAAATATTTACATTTTTACTCGGCTATTTCACTCGTTTTCAATTAGAGTANTATTTATGGGGAAGACATAGCCAATAAGTCCTAAAATCATCAACTTGCCTTGCCACCTTGTTTACATGATAATTCATGTTAAATATTTACATTTTTACTCGGCTATTTCACTCGTTTTCAATTAGAGTATTTTAAGACGCGTGTGAGTAGGGTACCTAAGTAAATGATTGAAAAAAAAAATGGAAACATGAATAGCTAGGTTATCTTTTGAATTAGAAATAGATTTTTTGAAGTATTTTAAATATTTTTANTGAAGAGTTGACTCATTGGAAAAGACTCTGATGCTGAGAGGGATTGGGGGCAGGAGGAGAAGGGGACGACCGAGGATGAGATGGCTGTATGGCATCACGGACTCGATGGATGTGAGTCTGAGTGAACTCCGGAAGTTGGTGATGGACAGGGAGGCCTGGTGTGCTGCGATTCATGGGGTGACAAAGAGTCGGACACGCCTGAGCGACTGAACTGAACTGAACTGATTCTTCGGTGCTCAGCTTTCTTCACAGTCCAACTCTCATATCCATACATGACCACTGGAAAATATAGCCTTGACTAGATGGACCTTCGTTGCCAAAGTAATGCTCTCTAGGTTGGTCATAACTTTCCTTCCAAGGAGTAAACATCTTTTAATTTCATGGCTACAGTCACCATCTGCAGTGATTTTGGAGCCCAGACAAATAAAGTCTGACACTGTTTCCCGTTTCCCCATCAGTGATGNCCTTGACTAGATGGACCTTCGTTGCCAAAGTAATGCTCTCTAGGTTGGTCATAACTTTCCTTCCAAGGAGTAAACATCTTTTAATTTCATGGCTACAGTCACCATCTGCAGTGATTTTGGAGCCCAGACAAATAAAGTCTGACACTGTTTCCCGTTTCCCCATCAGTGATGGGACAGATGCCATGATCTTCATTTTTTGAATGTTGAGCTTTAAGCCAGCTTTTTCTCTCTCCTCTTTCACTTTCATCAAGAGGCTCTATTTCTTTGCTTTCTGCATAAGGGTGGTGTCATCTGCATATCTGAGGTTATTGATATTTCTTCTGGCAATCTTGATTCCAGCTTATGCTTCTTCCAGCCCAGCGTTTCTCATGATGTACTCTGCATATAAGTTACATAAGCAGGGCAACAATATACAGCCTTGACATACTCCTTTTCCTATTTGGAACCAGTCTGTAGCAAATATATTAAAAAAAAAAAAAAAGGTGACAAGACATGTATTTAGACAGTATCCAGTCCATGTGTGCTTAGTCGCTCAGTCATATCCAGTATAAAATAATACTCTCGTTATTGACTGTCACTCATGGTGGCTTATGCATACGAATGTTGGTCTTCAGTTGGGAGCTTGTGTGTGTGTTAATTGCTCAGTCATGTCCGGCTTTCTGTGACTCCATAGATTGTAGCCCACTGGACTCCATCCNGAACCAGTCTGTAGCAAATATATTAAAAAAAAAAAAAAAGGTGGCAAGACATGTATTAGACAGTATCCAGTCCATGCATGCTTAGTCGCTCAGTCATATCCAGTATAAAATAATACTCTCTTTACTGACTGTCACTCATGGTGGCTTATGCATACATATGTTGGTCTTCAGTTGGGAGCTTGTGTGTGTGTGTTGATTGCTCAGTCATGTCCGGCTTTCTGTGACTCCATAGATTGTATCCCACTGGACTCCTCCATCTGTGAGATTTTCCAGGTAAGAATACTGGAGTGGGTTGCTCTGTGCTCCTCCAGGGGATCTTCCTGACCCAGGGATCGAACCTGGGTCTACCTCATTGCAGGCAGATTGAGTCAACAGGGAAGCCTTATACATGGTTTATTCTAAGCTCTGAAACATTTTGAAGCCTAATTTCAGGATACTTGTCTTCATCAAGGTCTTGTGTTAGATTCTCCCAAGGATATGACTGATCTTGGATCTCTTTAGCTTTCTTTCCAGTTTACTCAAGGAATCCCAGACTCACCTTCTCTGCTTTTGTTGCTTGAAGTGCTGCTGTGGGCTTTGACTCTCAGGACCTCTTTCATATGAGCTGATGCTAATTGCTCTTATTCCAGCTCACAGTTTTGGTTCTGAGTTTCTTGAAGAATTGCATGACTTCCCATAAGCACAGCCATGGACTAAACACTCTAAGTCCAGTATATTTGTATTCTTTTTATTACCAGAAGCTAACGCCCACGTACTATGTACTTCATTGTAATATATCTTTTGTAACACTACNCACCTTCTCTGCTTTTGTTGCTTGAAGTGCTGCTGTGGGCTTCGACTCTCAGGACCTCTTTCATATGAGCTGATGCTAATTGCTCTTATTCCAGCTCACAGTTTTGGTTCTGAGTTTCTTGAAGAATTACATGACTTCCCATAGGCACAACCATGGACTAAACACTCTGAGTCCAGTATATTTCTATTCTTTTTATTACCAGAAGCTAACGCCCACGTACTATGTACTTCATTGTAATATATCTTTTGTAACACTACTTCAAAAACTGAAAATTAATAAGAACTGATTTAAAATCACATCTCCACACCAAAAAAAAAAAAAAGTAGGGGATACACAAGAAACNCTATTCTTTTTATTACCAGAAGCTAACGCCCACGTACTATGTACTTCATTGTAATATATCTTTTGTAACACTACCTCAAAAAGTGAAAATTAATAAGAACTGATTTAAAATCACATCTCCACACCAAAAAAAAAAAAAGTAGGGGATACACAAGAAACTTATATTTGGAAGAGAATACATTTAGAATGTTTATTAATTATACTTTCCATAAAGCAATTATCATTTCCTAGCAAAAAAAAAAAAAGAAAAGAAAAGGAATATGTGAATTAAAATCCCTAGTGGAATGAGTGCAAGTTCTCATTACATAACACATCATGGACTTCCCTGGTGGCTCAGACGGTAATGCGTCTTGCTTACAATACTGGAGACTTGGGTTTGATCCCTGGGTCGGGAGGATCCTCTGGAGAAGGAAATGGCAACCCACTCACTCCAGTACTCTTGCCTGAAAAATCCCATGGACAGAGGAGCATGGTGGGCTACAGTCCACTGGGTCCCATAGAGTTGGACAGGACTGAGCGACTTCACTTTCACTTTCATGGGCAACCAGTCAATCTTTTGGACTCTAAGGCAATCAGATGTATTTAAGCCAAAGATGTCTCAAAAGTGAAACATTACCAGTACATTTCCATTACCAGTACAAGCATTGAATCACATGTGTTTAAGAGTTCTTTCTCTTGCACCATCATCCTTCTTTTTCTCTTCCCCTTATTTGGAAGCATATTTCTCTTTCTTCCTCCATCTCTATGCTACTTTTAATATTCTTATCAAAGAATATTCTTTATCTTATCAAAGAATATTCTTATGAAATGTTTGCTCTTATCAGGTAGTGTCCAAGGAACAGGGAATGCCTCGTCTGTTCGGTCCTGGTTCAGTTTTTCTAGGTAGCTAAGATTAGTCATTTGCCTTTTTACACAGTAAACTTGAACTCCAGGAGACGGTACGGGACAGGGAAGCCTGGCTGTAGTCCATGTGGTCGAGAAGAGTCAGAGACGACTTGGCGACTGAACAAGATTAGCCGTGGAAATCTCGATGCTCTCTGCTCTTAAGTATTTCATTGTATTGAAATAGTCATTCTGTCCTGTCTCTTGAAACACCTGTTGTTTTTTACATTGAGTATGAATATCATTTAATAAAATTGGTAGAATTTTGTGAAAGATGTCACCTTCCTTGAAGAGATAATTTACTTTTTGTCTGGCAGACATATGTACAAAGGCAATCCAATCAGGTGTTAGCATGACTTCTAAAGTGAAAACCTGTGATGTTTATGTTCTGTTCATCAATGCCCTCCTTCTCAAAGGCCCCTGAGTTCCAAGTACTATCTTGCCAGCCAGATGAAAAAGCGAAAATCTCCTTCTAGTTTATTCATCTTTAGATGTTGCTTCCTGCTTGATGCTTTATCCTCTTGCCCTAAAAAGTTCAGGCTTGACAGATGTATGAAGGGGATTATTTGTGTATTAGGGAGAACTCACTACCCTGTGGTTCCATTTTCTCTAGAATCTTGGCCACTTAAGTCCATGCTGCCTTAGGAGGCTTTGACTTAATCTCGTATATTGACTTCTTGCTAGTTAAAAATTGTTTCTGGGGCTAGAGACAAAACGGAAATAGGACTTTCAGGTGTCATAGGAGTTTGTTGAAAAATAACATCAGAATAAAATACCTTTTAAAGAAGTAGCATATTTAGTCTGGAAACCATAAGTTATCTGAAATATGTTGTTGGTAAAAATAAAAAAGGAAGTGGACATTCATATAACAGAAAAATGGATTAGCTGTGAAAAAATAATATATTATTTTCCACTATGTAAAATTATATCAATAATTGCTGTTGTTTAGTGACTATGTCTTGTCTGACTCTTTGAGACCCCATGGACTAAGGCCCACAAGGGTTCTCTGTTCACAGGGATATCCCAGGCAAGAATACTAAATGGGTTGCCATTCCCTTCTCCAGGGGATCTTCTCAACCCAGGGATCAAACCCTTGTCTCCTGCATTGCAGGCAGATTCTTTACCACTGAGTCACCAAGGAAGCTCATATTGATAATTACGTGATTCTAATTGTGGAACCCTTTTACTCTATAGGCTATACATTTTTTTTTTCAAATATCAAATATCAAAGCAAATATCACAGTGGTGCTTAGAAAATCCAAAGAGCAATATTTTAAAGTATTTATATTTCTGTTTTTGTCCCTTTAAAGTTACTTATTAAATGCATTCATGCTCAGTCGTTGAGTTGTGTTCTGACTCTTTGCGACCCCATGGACGCGGTAGCCCATCAGGCTGCTTCTTCCATGGGATTTTTCAGGCAAGAATGCTGGAGTGAGTTGCCATTTCCTCCTCCAATGGATTGCCTAATTAAGTAGGCATTCCCAATTTAGTAAATTTTAAATGGAAAGATTTATTTGTTTCCTAAGATTATAGAGCGTGTAAGTGATAGATATTAACTTCTGTCTTAGGTCTTTCTGAACCCAGAGCACAAATTCTTAACTCTCATCAGAGACTGTCTTATTGACTTCAGTTCCTTCAGTGATGAAAGCTTACTCCTTACCAGGGCAGTATGTTCCACCAGAGTGAGCTACTCTGATGTGTATAAAATTATTTATTACAGTATATTAAACTGTTTCCCTGTAACTCTTACCCATTAATTCTGATTATGTCAACTGTGCTATAAAATGGCAAAGTTAAAGCAAGTTTGCTATATCCTTAAATTTCAAGGTTATTGAGTTTCTGACATTCTTGGCTGTGTAATTCCCAGGTTCTGCATATATTTGACACTGCTTTATTGAGAAAAAAAAAATGACTTAAGGCCGGAATATGATGCTAGAGTATGTTTTCCAAAAGTGAATGTAAAATGTATGGCTAAAAGTACACATAATTATTGATAGGGCTTTATTTTTTTACAAAACATTTAGTTATATACATAAATTATGTTTAGGATTTTACTTGTATATTTTTTAAATTTAAAATATTTTATTTTGAAATACTTTTGATTTTAGAAGACTTAAGAATAGTACAAAGTGTCTTTTTTNATGGCTAAAAGTACACATAATTATTGATAGGGCTTTATTTTTTTACAAAACATTTAGTTATATACATAAATTATGTTTAGGACTTTACTTGTATATTTTTTAAATTTAAAATAATTTTATTTTGAAATACTTTTGATTTTAGAAGACTTAAGAATAGTACAAAGTGTCTTTTTTTTTTGCACAAACAGTTTGAGGATAAGTTGCTCACATGGCGTTAACAATAGCTTCAAATTTAAATGTACATGTACACATATATCTTCATATATGGATACTCATATATATATTCAATGTTCTTTCTAATGTTTATCATTTGGATAAATTAATGTTGGCAGATTCATAAATAAAGAATAATAAAAAATAAGTTAGTATAAAATATTGCTTTATAGTTTATTTTTCTTCATTGTAAAATATTAGCTCATTGATAGAAATGTATTATTAATTGTTAGATGGATTTCATTATTCAGTTTGTAAAATAAATTTTCTAATTATCTCTCATGTGGAAAGAGAGTCCACACTTGTTTCAAGTCAATTTAATTAGCACTCTTGAACTATTAAGGAAGTGATATATTCACTCACACTGTTGAATTTTTTAAAGTGACAAAACCAAGCAAGAATTTGAAAGTGATGAGGGCTTGATTCCACCTTTTTCCTTTTTGCCCAAATATAGTTTATCTTCAAGAAACTTTCCATAGAAATGTTTCTCTGATTGCATCAGCTTTCACTGGTAAATAGTATTTGTTGCCTTTGTCTATCCTTTGACATTTATCTCATAGAGTAGCTCATGGTGAATTACAATTGCTTGTGCTTATGACCTAGAATGGAGTCACTAATTCAGTACCAAACAAGTACATGCCTGGATGTCGTAGGATTGTTTCATGGCTTTTAATTGGAGGGTGACTGCTTTACAATGTTGTGTTGGTTTCTGCTCTAGGACAACATGAGGCAGCTATAAGTGTGCGTATATCCCCTCCCTCGTGAACCCCACCCACTGTCCCATCCCCCCACCTCCCCAGGTCATCCACAGAGCGCCGGCCTGAGCTCCCTGTGTTGCACAGCAGCTTCCCGCCAGCCAGCTGCTTTACGCATGGCGGTGTATGAACATCAGCGCTACTCTGTCAGTTCGTCGCCCACTCTCCTTCCCTACCTTGAGTCCACAAGTGTATTCTGTACATCTGTGTCACTATTCCTGTCCTGCAAATGGGTTCATCAGTACCATTTTTCTAGATTCCATATGTAGGTGTTAATATGTGATATTTGTTTTTCCCTTTCTAATTTACTTCTCTCTGTGTGACAGACTCTAGGTTCATCCAACCCCACTATAACTGAGTGAGTTTTTCTTTCTTTCTATGGCTGATTTATGCTTGCAGAATCCCCAGCTTTGTGAAGCAAGGTGCCACCCACTGTCTGGCCAGTAGATTTACCAGCTAGGAAGAAGGAGATTCCTTTTCTCCTTTATATTGCCTCATTCGGGATTGACCACATTGATGAATTACTCAAGCTCCACATTTCCAAACCCATTCATTCTCTGTTGTTTTTTTTAACCTTGAAACTATTGCTTAGTTTCTGAGTTATACTGGTAAATGAGTGTGATATGACTACCTAATTTATAAAAATTTTGTTAGAAATAAGCGAATTGTTATAGAAACTAATCTTAAGGGTGAGATAATGAAATCATCTTACTTCAAGGTTTAAGAGACTTCCTTTGTGATATTCTCCACAAGACCTTGGGAAAGCTTTACAGAAAAGTGAACTTTGCTGCTCCCGTACCACAATTTCAATTTTAGACACTCTAGATAGACAACAGAAAATGATATCAGTGCATCATTTGCTTAAATGCCTTGCGTGCATGCTCAGTCACTAAGTTGTGTCCAACTCTTTGAGACCCCCGTGGACTGTAGCCCACCAGACTCCTCCGTCCATGGAACTTCCCAGCCACGAATACTGGAGCGGCTGGCCATTTTCTCCTCCATGTGATCTTCCTGACCCAGGGATCGAACCCTTAACTCTTGAGCCTCCTGCATTGGCAAGCAGATTCTTTACCTTCTGCACAAAGGTCTGTGATTGATTACTTCAATCCTTGTATACTAAGAAAACATGAACGGAAGGATTGACATTTATCCTTGTTTTGAAAAAGTCACCAGCATCTCTCCCTTGACTAATTGAAGTAGTATCAGTGTGGCTTGAATGATAAGACATCTTGCTGCTTACTTTGAAGCAATACGTGAAGGTGCCTCTTCCCTTCACATTTGTCTGATGGAAGATGACTTTATTCTACAAAATATTTGTCCGTAGATGAAATGGTACAGAATATTATAGTTCTCAAGTGTTTAATTCCTCCTTGTGGAAATTTCAAGGGAACTTCAGATGCATTTGGCAAGAGCTTTTCCTGGTACAATCAGGTTGCTATGGTAAACCTATTATTTTAGGCGAAGGACGACTGTGTTAGTGAAGTGCTAATCTCTTTTCTGTTTTATGTGAACCCCTAATTACTCTCCCACTGTTGAGCCTGTGTGCACGTGTGGTTTTTGCCGTCTTAAAAAGTAGAAGAAAATAAGGTTGCAGAGAGTGTAACTGCTGTTACCAGGCTGGCAGGCGCCTTTGATGATAAGTTGCTCTTCTTAAATAATCTCATTCTGGATCCGAAAATATAGTTAATTTTTTTTAGAGAAATAGAAATGGATTTTATGTGAGTTATTGAAATTACAGCTTCTCAACATGTTTTTAAATTGTTAATATGTAAATAATAATATCTATCACAGATATTATACAGTTACAGATCCCACCTCCAGTTCAGTTCAGTCGCTTAGTCGTGTCTGACTCTTTTCAACCTTATGGACTGCAGCAGGCCAGGCTTCCCTGTCCTTCACCCTCTTCCAGTGTTTGCGCAAACTCGTGTGCACTGAGTGAGTGATGCCACCTAACTGTCTCATTCTTTGTCATCCCCTTCTCCTTCTACCTTCAATCTTTCCCAGCATCAGGGTCTTTTCCAAGGAGTCTGCTCTTTGCATCAAGTGGTCGGAGTACTGGAGCTTCAGCTTCAGCATCAGTCCTTCCAATATTCAGAGTTGATTTCCTTTAGGATTGACTGCTTTGATCTTCTTGCTGTCCAAGGGACTCTCAAGAGTCTTCTCCAGCACTACAATTTGAAGCATCAATTCTTCAACTTTCAGTCTTCTTTATGGTCCAACTCCAATGTCTGTACATGACTCCTGGAAAAACCATAGCTTTGACTATGCAGACCTTATTCAGCAGAGTGATGTCTCTGCTTTTTAATATGCTGTCTAGATTGGTTATAGCTTTTCTTCCAAGAAGCTGCTGCTGCTGCTGCTGCTAAGTCACTTCAGTGGTGTCCGACTCTGTGCGACCCCGTAGATAGCAGCCCACCAGACTCCTCTGCCCATGGGGTTTTCCAGGCAAGAATACTGGAGTGGGGTGCCATTGCCTTCTCCTTCCAAGCAGCAGGCATCTTCTGATTTCATGGCTGCAGTCACCATCTACAGTGATTTTGGAGCCCAAGAAAATAAAGTCTGTCACTGCACGAACCCACCCACAGCCTGAAACAAAGAGATCACTGCTTATACTAGGGATCAGGCATGTATTCAGTAAAAAGTTTGCATTCAGTGATCTACTAATGGTGTGAACTAAGGACTGTGGGATTAGAGAGAAGACTGCATTCTGACAGGTGACTAAACTAATCAAGGAGGATGAGGGAGGGTTAATGGAGAGATTAGATTTAAATAGGCTATTGAACATTAAATTGAATTTTATAGAGAAAGCTGTAGAATATATGGTCAGTGAAATATAGAAATTTAAACCTCTGTGGGGAGTTCCCTGATGATTCCAGAGTTAGGTCTCTGAGCTCTCACTGCCAAGGGCCAGGTTCAGTTACTGGTTGTGAAACTAAAATCCCGTGTGCTGTGAGGAGCAACCAAAAAAAGTTTTTAAACCTTCACCTGCTATAATATTCTGTTTTGTTTGTATACCATAATTTTATTAATGAGTCTGGATCTGATAGATATTTGTGTTTAATCTTTTGAACTATGACTAAGTAATAGATATTGAATAAATTAATTAATTCTTCCTCAAGTGAAAAATAAAATAAATACATATGGCAGTAGTTAGTTCATGCTTGTCAAAGAAACCAATAATACATAGTCAGGAAACTTGTTATATGCCTCAAAATGTTAATNATAGATATTGAATAAATTAATTAATTCTTCCTCAAGTGAAAAATAAAATAAATACATATGGCAGTAGTTAGTTCATGCTTGTCAAAGAAACCAATAATACATAGTCAGGAAACTTATTATATGCCTCAAAATGTTAATTAAGTGGTCGCCATAAACACATGTACCCTCAAACTTAAGAACTGATGTTGCCCTGGTAACCGGGAGTGTTTCATGTCTCGGGAATGGTGTGACTGGTGTTTCCCACGTCTGTCCACCATGGACTAGTCAGCCACACTCACTGCTGCTGTATGTAGTTTGCCTCTGTCCCCAGTCTGGATCACAGATGTCATTCACACGTCTACCCATGAGAGGGCCAGGGTGTTCATGCACAGCAGGCGATATTACACACAGCTCAGAAAATCTGGGTTCTAACACCAGCATGGCTACATGGCTAATGTCTACTTTGCTAACCTTCGGCAAGTCATTTAGCCTCAGTGGACTTGAGTTTCCTCATCTCTTAAATAAATTGTAGAAACTCATGGATCCTCAGGGCATTTTACTAAAAAATGAATGCATGCTGGTATATATTTTCCAGGGACAGATCCCGGGTCTACCAGTTAGAGATCTTGATTGCTAATAACAGTCACCAACTTCATTCACTGAGATGAAAAAAAAATTTTATTCCAAGGGCTTAGGCTCAGAGTGCAAGCTTGGACAGTTCGCTCACACAACAAGCCAGGGAAGCAAGGCAGTGCCACGAGCCAGCCGTCGCTTTGGAGCGTCCGCCTCCCTGCCCCTGGCGGCTCCCCGCTGTGCTGTCACACTTGCCAGCCCGCCGCAGTCCCCGTGCCTCGCTGCTCTCAGCCTCGAGAATCCGAGCCCTGGCCAAGGGCGTCTGGGGTGTCCCTGCTCGGTCCGCCAGTCCCCTGGAAGAGAGATATCATTGCGGGAGGGGGACGGCTCTGTCTCCTGCTGAACTCAGCTCTGCCTCCAAGTAGAAAGATGGGCTGGAGGGCAGCCTGAACAACACTATCTATTGCTGCATCCTTCGTCAGATTCTTAAAGGGACCATGACCCTGCCACTTCTGCCAGAAAAGATTATGAATCACTGCATTAGATTATCTTTAATTACAGCTCTGAAGAGATATGATTCTAAATACTAATTTTTCTTTTTCCTATCGTATCCCAGCTCAGAATTTCTTTAGCATGATACAAATGCAGTAACAGAATGACTAACAACATCGCAGGTCAGCCCTGAAGCATCTTATGATCATTTCAGTGGGTGTGTAATTATGATGGTTGGGATAATGACAGGGAGTTAACAGATGTCTTGGAGTAGTCACTCAGCTGAATTTCTGGCAAACCAGTCCCAATTCCTCAGAAAAAAAAGAACTGTGCTTTCTCATACAGCCTCCTGGAGCTCCGTTATGATATATTAAGATACAATATGGCCAAATGTTTAGATGCACAGGCTTTAAGCATGATGAGAATAGATATAAATTTGGAATCTATCCCTTGAGAGCTGGTTCAGCAGAGAAAGTTCCTTGGCTTCAATATGTCTCCATCTCCTGTTTAGTAAAATGATAGTGATAATGTTAATGCATGTGTGGTATCATGAATACAAAAGGACGGAATTGAAGAAATTGTAGTGTTTGAGGCATAGTTACAGCTCAGGAAATAATGACGAAAGTCGTAAGGAAAATAATTAAGAAATTCCCAAACTGTGAACCAAACTCAATTCCAAAACAAGTTTCTACTTTTAAACTTTAAGTCAAGATTAATAAGGATATTTAGGACATGAACTCTGACCCACGTCCCATGTTAAGATGAATTTTGTGAACTCAAAAACTGACACCAAATCACCACCAAAATGTCAGGTTGAAATGTACCCATGAGACTTTTTTTTTCCTTATGTGGCAGAGAGACCCAAATTAAAAATATCTTTAAATGACCATATTAGTTCAAATTGTTTCAGAATAAATAAAATTGATTCGGTTGTGTTAAATGGTCTCCTCATAGTGGAATATGAAACATCCAGGGGGTTTCATCATTGAATGAGTCTTCAAAAATGAATGAAACGGACCATGGAAAGTAGAAACCAGGAGTCACCTATGAGCCAGGAGTTGTCACTTCAGCTCCAGCTCAGCCTCCTTGGCATTTATGCTTGACCTTCAGCTTGACCTTAGGGATGGAGAAGGTATTTGCTGAACTGTTAGCAGACACAGACTAGATACTGATCCAGGAGGTCTGGGTCTAATCAGATACTTGTTTTCCTGAAAAGTCTTCCTGATTCCGTGAGTCTCCTAATGAGTGTGTTTTCCCTGTGTGTTTTGCAGGTAAGTGTGAATGTGGCAAGTGCACTTGCTACCCGCCAGGAGACAGCAAGGTGTACGGCAAGACGTGTGAATGTGACGATCGGCGCTGTGAAGATTTGGACGGCGTGGTCTGTGGAGGTGAGCAATTCTCACAGCTCTCTGCCTGCAACCTGCGTTATCTGCTTTTCTTATTCTACTTCTCCTTTAAAAAAAAAATACTGTTAAAAAGAAGATATACAAAAAGCCATATACAATTACCACATGGTAGTGGTGATGGTGGTGGTTTAGTCGCTAAGACTGTTGCGACCTGACCTGATGGACTGTAGCCCACCAGGCTCCTCCGTCCATGGGATTCTCCAGGCAAGAATACTAGAGTGGGTTGCCATTTCCTTCTCCACAATTAGCATATACATATACAATTCGACCTGTGGAATTAGTCATATATAATTGGGTTGGTAATGACCTCGTACTCTGAATTTATTCCATGTGTATGTATGTGAAAGGACACAGCATCCTATCAGTAAAAGAAGACAGACACTAAACCAGATTCTCTGAAGACAGGGAAAGGGTTTGCTTCAGCCAAGCAGTTTCCAGTTTTTAGTACTCTACTGATAAAAATTGATCCGGGAAGTATCACCTGAGACTTGAAAAAAGAAAAAAAGAAAAAAACCAGTAAGATACACTGCAAGTTAATTACACAGTAACAAGAGATACACACTCTGTTTTCATAGCGAACCTGAGCCCCAGACACAAGCTCGTCACTGTTAGTTGCTCAGTCATGTCCAACTCTTTGCAACCCCATGGACTCCTCTGTCCATGGGATTCTCCAGGCGAGAATACTGCAGTGGGTTGCCATTCCCTTCTCCAGGAGACCTTCTGATCCAGGGATCAAACCCGCACCTCTCGCATTGCAGGCAGATTTCTTACCATCTGAGCCACCAGGGATAAGCAACATAAAGGAGGAATGAGGCAGATAGAGGGTGTTACAAAGGTAAAACTGCAGAAAGAAGAGCCGCAGGGATAGAATGTTGCCAGTGTCCGCCTGAGCTTCATCCAGGGGAGGGGACGAGGGGCACTGTGGTTCCATTTCAGTCTTGCAAAGATCCATATTGTAGAAGGTGCATGCTGATTATGGCCCATCCCAGGTTTCTAGGTGAACTGGACATGGAATCACACAAAGAGAATATAACTCCATCTCTTTAAAATAATTACCATAATGAATTGGGTATTGTTACTGGGGGGAAAGCCCCCAAAGGCACATGTAAGTAAAGAGAGCTGACCATCCATCTCTGTCATCTCTCTGACCACCGCGTATGGCTGTCTAGCAACTCTCTCTCTAACCAACTATAAAACACTTGGAATTGCACCAAAAGTATTTTCCTCTCGTTTTTCTGTGAGCCAAGGGAAAAGGCCCTTTTTAATAACTGTTGGGCCGTGTGTTTTCTCTCTCCCGGTTCCCATGACAGCCATCCTCAGAGACTGTTCCTCCTACCCTAGTCTCACAAATGGAAAAGTGAGTGAGGTTTGAGGCGTTAATGTCCCATCTCTGCAAAGTGCCAGACCCACGGTAGGAGCTGTGGAGTTTACTTCACAGATCTCTCGCTAAACCACAGTTTTCCCCAGAGTGACATACAACTGTTTGTACTTCATGTCAATATTTCTTTTAGTTTAGATTTTCCCTTTACTTCTAGTAGTCATCAGAAATATCTAAACAGACTATAGTCCCTTTTATTGTTGTCATTAAGTACCTGACATAGTACAGACCTGTTGTGTGTGCATACCCATAAAATAATGAATCCCCCTCCCCCCAGTCAATCTCTCTTTCCAGCTTTGGGGAGGAAATCAAGANCATTGCCTTCTCCTTCCAAGCAGCAGGCATCTTCTGATTTCATGGCTGCAGTCACCATCTACAGTGATTTTGGAGCCCAAGAAAATAAAGTCTGTCACTGCACGAACCCACCCACAGCCTGAAACAAAGAGATCACTGCTTATACTAGGGATCAGGCATGTATTTAGTAAAAAGTTTGCATTCAGTGATCTACTGATGGTGTGAACTAAGGACTGTGGGATTAGAGAGAAGACTGCATTCTGACAGGTGACTAAACTAATCAAGGAGGATGAGGGAGGGTTAATGGAGAGATTAGATTTAAATAGGCTATTGAACATTAAATTGAATTTTATAGAGAAAGCTGTAGAATATATGGTCAGTGAAATATAGAAATTTAAACCTCTGTGGGGAGTTCCCTGATGATTCCATAGTTAGGACTCTGAGCTCTCACTGCCAAGGGCCAGGTTCAGTTACTGGTTGTGAAACTAAAATCCCGTGTGCTGTGAGGAGCAACCAAAAAAAGTTTTTAAACCTTCACCTGCTATAATATTCTGTTTTGTTTGTATACCATAATTTTATTAATGAGTCTGGATCTGATAGATATTTGTGTTTAATCTTTTGAACTATGACTAAGTAATAGATATTGAATAAATTAATTAATTCTTCCTCAAGTGAAAAATAAAATAAATACATATGGCAGTAGTTAGTTCATGCTTGTCAAAGAAACCAATAATACATAGTCAGGAAACTTGTTATATGCCTCAAAATGTTAATTAAGTGGTCGCCATAAACACATGTACCCTCAAACTTAAGAACTGATGTTGCCCTGGTAACCGGGAGTGTTTCATGTCTCAGGAATGGTGTGATTGGTGTTTCCCACGTCTGTCCACCATGGACTAGTCAGCCACACTCACTGCTGTTGTATGTAGTTTGCCTCTGTCCCCAGTCTGGATCACACATGTCATTCACACGTCTACCCATGAGAGGGCCAGGGTGTTCATGCACAGCAGGCGATATTACACACAGCTCAGAAAATCTGGGTTCTAACACCAGCATGGCTACATGGCCAATGTCTACTTTGCTAACCTTCGGCAAGTCATTTAGCCTCAGTGGACTTGAGTTTCCTCATCTCTTAAATAAATTGTAGAAACTCATGGATCCTCAGGGCATTTTACTAAAAAATGAATGCATGCTGGTATATATTTTCCAGGGACAGATCCCGGGTCTACCAGTTAGAGATCTTGATTGCTAATAACAGTCACCAACTTCATTCACTGAGATGAAAAAAAAATTTTATTCCAAGGGCTTAGGCTCAGAGTGCAAGCTTGGACAGTTCGCTCACACAACAAGCCAGGGAAGCAAGGCAGTGCCACGAGCCAGCCGTCGCTTTGGAGCGTCCGCCTCCCTGCCCCTGGCGGCTCCCCGCTGTGCTGTCACACTTGCCAGCCCGCCGCAGTCCCCGTGCCTCGCTCTCAGCCTCGAGAATCCGAGCCCTGGCCAAGGGCGTCTGGGGTGTCCCTGCTCGGTCCGCCAGTCCCCTGGAAGAGGGATATCATTGCGGGAGGGGGACGGCTCTGTCTCCTGCTGAACTCAGCTCTGCCTCCAAGTAGAAAGATGGGCTGGAGGGCAGCCTGAACAACACTATCTATTGCTGCATCCTTCGTCAGATTCTTAAAGGGACCATGACCCTGCCACTTCTGCCAGAAAAGATTATGAATCACTGCATTAGATTATCTTTAATTACAGCTCTGAAGAGATATGATTCTAAATACTAATTTTTCTTTTTCCTATCGTATCCCAGCTCAGAATTTCTTTAGCATGATACAAATGCAGTAACAGAATGACTAACAACATTGCAGGTCAGCCCTGAAGCATCTTATGATCATTTCAGTGGGTGTGTAATTATGATGGTTGGGATAATGACAGGGAGTTAACAGATGTCTTGGAGTAGTCACTCAGCTGAATTTCTGGCAAACCAGTCCCAATTCCTCAGAAAAAAAAGAACTGTGCTTTCTCATACAGCCTCCTGGAGCTCCGTTATGATATATTAAGATACAATATGGCCAAATGTTTAGATGCACAGGCTTTAAGCATGATGAGAATAGATATAAATTTGGAATCTATCCCTTGAGAGCTGGTTCAGCAGAGAAAGTTCCTTGGCTTCAATATGTCTCCATCTCCTGTTTAGTAAAATGATAGTGATAATGTTAATGCATGTGTGGTATCATGAATACAAAAGGACGGAATTGAAGAAATTGTAGTGTTTGAGGCATAGTTACAGCTCAGGAAATAATGACGAAAGTCGTAAGGAAAATAATTAAGAAATTCCCAAACTGTGAACCAAACTCAATTCCAAAACAAGTTTCTACTTTTAAACTTTAAGTCAAGATTAATAAGGATATTTAGGACATGAACTCTGACCCACGTCCCATGTTAAGATGAATTTTGTGAACTCAAAAACTGACACCAAATCACCACCAAAATGTCAGGTTGAAATGTACCCATGAGACTTTTTTTTTCCTTATGTGGCAGAGAGACCCAAATTAAAAATATCTTTAAATGACCATATTAGTTCAAATTGTTTCAGAATAAATAAAATTGATTCGGTTGTGTTAAATGGTCTCCTCATAGTGGAATATGAAACATCCAGGGGGTTTCATCATTGAATGAGTCTTCAAAAATGAATGAAACGGACCATGGAAAGTAGAAACCAGGAGTCACCTATGAGCCAGGAGTTGTCACTTCAGCTCCAGCTCAGCCTCCTTGGCATTTATGCTTGACCTTCAGCTTGACCTTAGGGATGGAGAAGGTATTTGCTGAACTGTTAGCAGACACAGACTAGATACTGATCCAGGAGGTCTGGGTCTAATCAGATACTTGTTTTCCTGAAAAGTCTTCCTGCTTCCGTGAGTCTCCTAATGAGTGTGTTTTCCCTGTGTGTTTTGCAGGTAAGTGTGAATGTGGCAAGTGCACTTGCTACCCGCCGGGAGACAGCAAGGTGTACGGCAAGACGTGTGAATGTGACGATCGGCGCTGTGAAGATTTGGACGGCGTGGTCTGTGGAGGTGAGCAATTCTCACAGCTCTCTGCCTGCAACCTGCGTTATCTGCTTTTCTTATTCTACTTCTCCTTTAAAAAAAAATTCTGTTAAAAAGAAGATATACAAAAAGCCATATACAATTACCACATGGTAGTGGTGATGGTGGTGGTTTAGTCGCTAAGACGTGTCCGACTGTTGCGACCTGACCTGATGGACTGTAGCCCACCAGGCTCCTCCGTCCATGGGATTCTCCAGGCAAGAATACTAGAGTGGGTTGCCGTTTCCTTCTCCACAATTAGCATATACATATACAATTCGACCTGTGGAATTAGTCATATATAATTGGGTTGGTAATGACCTCGTACTCTGAATTTATTCCATGTGTATGTATGTGAAAGGACACAGCATCCTATCAGTAAAAGAAGACAGACACTAAACCAGATTCTCTGAAGACAGGGAAAGGGTTTGCTTCAGCCAAGCAGTTTCCAGTTTTTAGTACTCTACTGATAAAAATTGATCCGGGAAGTATCACCTGAGACTTGAAAAAAGAAAAAAAGAAAAAAACCAGTAAGATACACTGCAAGTTAATTACACAGTAACAAGAGATACACACTCTGTTTTCATAGTGAACCTGAGCCCCAGACACAAGCTTGTCAATGTCAGTTGCTCAGTCATGTCCAACTCTTTGCCACCCCATGGACTCCTCTGTCCATGGGATTCTCCAGGCGAGAATACTGCAGTGGGCTGCCATTCCCTTCTCCAGGAGACCTTCTGACCCAGGGATCAAACCCGCACCTCTCGCATTGCAGGCAGATTTCTTACCATCTGAGCCACCAGGGATAAGCAACATAAAGGAAGAATGAGGCAGATAGAGGGTGTTAAAAAGGTAATACTGCAGAAAGGAGAGCCGCAGGGATAGAATGTTGCCAGTGTCCGCCTGAGCTTCATCCAGCGGAGGGGACGAGGGGCACTGTGGTTCCATTTCAGTCTTGCAAAGATCCATATTGTAGAAGGTGCATGCTGATTATGGCCCATCCCAGGTTTCTAGGTGAACTGGACATGGAATCACACAAAGAGAATATAACTCCATCTCTTTAAAATAATTACCATAATGAATTGGGTATTGTTACTGGGGGGAAAGCCCCCAAAGGCACATGTAAGTAAAGAGAGCTGACCATCCATCTCTGTCATCTCTCTGACCACCGCGTATGGCTGTCTAGCAACTCTCTCTCTAACCAACTATAAAACACTTGGAATTGCACCAAAAGTATTTTCCTCTCGTTTTTCTGTGAGCCAAGGGAAAAGGCCCTTTTTAATAACTGTTGGGCCGTGTGTTTTCTCTCTCCCGGTTCCCATGACAGCCATCCTCAGAGACTGTTCCTCCTACCCTAGTCTCACAAATGGAAAAGTGAGTGAGGTTTGAGGCGTTAATGTCCCATCTCTGCAAAGTGCCAGACCCACGGTAGGAGCTGTGGAGTTTACTTCACAGATCTCTCGCTAAACCACAGTTTTCCCCAGAGTGACATACAACTGTTTGTACTTCATGTCAATATTACTTTTAGTTTAGATTTTCCCTTTACTTCTAGTAGTCATCAGAAATATCTAAACAGACTATAGTCCCTTTTATTGTTGTCATTAAGTACCTGACATAGTACAGACCTGTTGTGTGTGCATACCCATAAAATAATGAATCCCCCTCCCCCCAGTCAATCTCTCTTTCCAGCTTTGGGGAGGAAATCAAGATAAAACAAATCTATATATCTTCTTGTTAGATGAGATCAAATGTTTACTGCTAAGTCACTTTAGTCGTGTCCGACTCTGTGCGACCCTATAGACGACAGCCTACCAGGCTCCCCCGTCCCTGGGGTTCTCCAGGCAAGAACACTGGAGTGGGTTGCCATTTCCTTCTCCAGTGCATGAAAGTGAAAAGTGAAAGTGAAGTCGCTCAGTCGTATCTGACTCTTAGCGACCCCATGGACTGCAGCCTACCAGGCTCCTCCGTCCATGGGATTTTCCAGGCAAGAGTACTGGAGTGGGCTGCCATCACCTTCTCCAAAAATGAGAAAGCATCTCACAGTAATAGTTTTTTTAATTTTTGTCTCTCTGTGTCTCCACTTTGTCCTTCTACCCAGAGTTGTCTGTGCCCTGGGGGTGGGGTGGAGGGTACTGACACCCATTAGCCAAACCAGTAAAAGTACAAACTAAACATCAATTACTTGATGCTATACAATCAGAAATGTAATTTCCCTAGAGACTAGAATTTTTGTAAAAAAAACTATGAGAAGTCAGAAGGTTTGGATGCAAGTCATTTATTGGAAGGGGATTCCCAGGTGGCTGAGTGCTAAAGAATCTGCCTGCCAATGCAGGAGGCACAGGAGATACGTTCGATCACTGGGTTGGGAAGATCCCCTGGAGGAAGAAATAGCAACCTGCTCCAGTATTCTTGCCAGGAAAATCCAGGGGACAGAGGAGCCTGGCAGGCTGCAGTCCATGGGGTCACAAGAGTTAGACATGCCTGAGCACGTGTGAGCATGAGAGTTTATTGGAAAAGGGAATGAGTTACTGGTAGGAAAGTGGGAAGACGTGACAGTGCAGAAGGGGCAGCTGATGAAGACCGTGCTATCAACCCTATTACTGCTGCGGTCAATTGGAACTTCATCCCAGTTCAGAGGAGGAAACTCTAGAGGTCCGAGTAAAGCACACAATTCTTCCATCATCAGTCATGGGTTGAGGATTGCTTCAAGGAGGCGTTAATTCCCAGGCCACATCCAGCCTGTCCCACAGGTATCTGATCAGAGCAGGCTTCAGTGGCTGGAGTAAACCTCTGGGCAGAGAACCTCAGGGGGTGCTGAGTGAAAGTCATCATAACAGGAAGGATGGCGTTGCTGGGACACCGCCGCAAAAGGGCCCCCAACTCTCTTGCCAGGTGGTCTGTCCTTTCTGGAAGTGCAAGTTCTCGTTCTTTGACATGGTCTACGTGTTGCTGATCATCCAGTCTGCCTCTCTCTGGTTGGAGGCGGGATGAAGCACAGTGGATTAGGCAGTAGCTGGAGACGTGTTGATCTGTTAATAATCCTTATTCTCCAGGTAGAGCCTTGGCTACGATTTTCAAGATCCTTCCTCTCATATTTAGAGATTAATTCCTAGGTGGTCGATCTTCCCCAATATAGACGACATCAGAACGTAATTACCGAGGATGAATGTGTTTCACGGTTGGGGAAAACACTGCTGCTGCTTCTGTGTGCCCTGCCACGTGTGTACTCGCTCAGTCGTGTCCACCTCTTTTGTGACCCCATGGCCTGTAGCCCGCCAGGCTCCTCTGTCCATGGGGGTTTTCAGGCAAAAATACTGGAGTGGGTTGCCATTTCCTCCTCCAGGGGATCTTCCCGACCCAGGGATCGAACCTGAGTCCCTTACATCTCCTACATTGTCAGGCAGATTCTATACCACTGAGTGTGTCTGCAAGCACCTGACACGCACGAATCAGATAAGCATAGCATCTTTGACCTGTATAACTGGAAGGATTCTATCAGTGCTTTTTCTTAAATGGTAGCAACCAGGTCTGCAAAATCACCTGTGCATTTAATTTCATGTTTTATTGACCAAAGGATCTCAGAACACTTTTTAAGTATGTAAACGAAACACACCTTGGAAATTTCCCTTGAAAATAGTTTATGTTGTTGTTCTTTTTTAAAAAGTGTTTATTTATATATCAGGTCTTAGCTGTGGTGCATGGGCTTTCTAGTTATAGCACGTGGGCTCCAGAGCATGTAGGCTCTGTAATTGTGACCCGAAGGCTTAGTTGCCTCACGACATGTGAGATATTAGTTTCCAGACCAGGGATCGAACCCATGTCCCCTACATTGGAAGGTGGATTCTTGACCACTGGACTCTCAAGGAAGTCCCCATGTGGTTGTTCTTAAATTTCACTTTGATATTCGAATAATGTCCTTGAGAGATTTGGGGTTAGGATGATACCGTTAATTTAAAACGTGTCTGTGGATAACAACGATCAATTTCACTTACCTTCTCCTGCTTTCTCTGAGCTCTGAACCCCAGGCGACAGCATGAATCCTTACATTCTGGCACAGAGTTTGCACAGGAGCCTGTGTACACATCTGCACACATTCCAGTGTGTAGCGTTTTTGCTTTCCTTTTCGTTCACTTGTGAGTCTTTACTATGATGGTGGCTCAGTCCTACTGCTTGGAGGAGATTAGTTCCAGGAGAGGGGGAGATGTCCGCATCAGTGGTCAGCTCATGTGTGTCCATAGTGACTTCTAGCTGGAAATGCTGCACATCATTTCCAATCCACACTGACGCTCTGAAAGTGTTCCTCAACAAGATAAGTCCAGTCTTGGTATTCCTGGTGGCTGTGGTCTATAAAGGGGCTTCCACAGTGGCTCAGATGGTAAAGGATCTGCCTGCAATGAAGGAGACCCGGGTTCCATCCCTGGGTCGTGAAGATTCCCTAGAGAAGGGAATGGCAACCCACTCCCGTACGCTTGCCCGGAGAATTCCATAGACAGAGGAGGCTGGTGGGCTAGAGTCCAGGGGATCACAAAGAATCAGACATGACCGAGCAGCTAACACACANTGACACGCACGAATCAGATAAGCATAGCATCTTTGACCTGTATAACTGGAAGGATTCTATCAGTGCTTTTTCTTAAATGGTAGCAACCAGGTCTGCAAAATCACCTGTGCATTTAATTTCATGTTTTATTGACCAAAGGATCTCAGAACACTTTTTAAGTATGTAAACGAAACACACCTTGGAAATTTCCCTTGAAAATAGTTTATGTTGTTGTTCTTTTTTAAAAAGTGTTTATTTATATATCAGGTCTTAGCTGTGGTGCATGGGCTTTCTAGTTATAGCACGTGGGCTCCAGAGCATGCAGGCTCTGTAATTGTGACCCGAAGGCTTAGTTGCCTCACGACATGTGAGATATTAGTTTCCAGACCAGGGATCGAACCCATGTCCCCTACATTGGAAGGTGGATTCTTGACCACTGGACTCTCAAGGAAGTCCCCATGTGGTTGTTCTTAAATTTCACTTTGATATTCGAATAATGTCCTTGAGAGATTTGGGGTTAGGATGATACCGTTAATTTAAAACGTGTCTGTGGATAACAACGATCAATTTCACTTACCTTCTCCTGCTTTCTCTGAGCTCTGAACCCCAGGCGACAGCATGAATCCTTACATTCTGGCACAGAGTTTGCACAGGAGCCTGTGTACACATCTGCACACATTCCAGTGTGTAGCGTTTTTGCTTTCCTTTTCGTTCACTTGTGAGTCTTTACTATGATGGTGGCTCAGTCCTACTGCTTGGAGGAGATTAGTTCCAGGAGAGGGGGAGATGTCCGCATCAGTGGTCAGCTCATGTGTGTCCATAGTGACTTCTAGCTGGAAATGCTGCACATCATTTCCAATCCACACTGACGCTCTGAAAGTGTTCCTCAACAAGATAAGTCCAGTCTTGGTATTCCTGGTGGCTGTGGTCTATAAAGGGGCTTCCACAGTGGCTCAGATGGTAAAGGATCTGCCTGCAATGAAGGAGACCCGGGTTCCATCCCTGGGTCGTGAAGATTCCCTAGAGAAGGGAATGGCAACCCACTCCCGTACGCTTGCCCGGAGAATTCCATAGACAGAGGAGGCTGGTGGGCTAGAGTCCAGGGGATCACAAAGAATCAGACATGACCGAGCAGCTAACACACACCTGGTTTATAAAGGTGCCATGAACAGGGAGTTGGCAAACACTGACTCTTGAGGGAAATGCGGGGCTAGCTAGGATCCCGCCTCTGCTCTTGGCATTTTCAAAACCCAATCAGTACATAACCTTGTTTCATGCGTGTTTCTATGTGAAGACATACCGTGTCACATATAGCTGACTCACTGACATTGAGCTCATGGCCAGCAGCCCTGTAACTCATGCCTGAACGAAGATGACTTGGCTCACAGGTTTCTCCGTAATGTACATCACAGCCTTTTTGCACTTAGGAACACTGGCTAGCACTCAGCACTGTACTTGGGGGCCATCGAAAACATCAGGATCACCAACGAAAGGTGCAAAAATGCGAAGAGTCTAGCACCACCTGTACTGGGAAAAGAACACTGGTCTTCAGTGTAAGAACTGAGCCGAGAAGGCAGAGCATGACCTTCTTTGACCTTTGCTGGGAGTGTGAACCTTGCACACCTCCATTTTTCACCATTTCCCCTGTGTTCTCAAATGCCCTAGAAAGCTTCTTGAGTGTTCATTTCAGGAATACAAATAAATTTTAGGGAGTAGGCAAGTTCTCAAATATGGAATCTTCAAATGAGGATCAAGTGTAATTCATATTCTCACTGGAAACATCACCTCCCACGTGAATTTTGCACTTGGCCTCAAATTATGATTTCGTTAAGACAGTTGTGGAAGGAATTATTTGAGCCTGGACTGTTATAGGGGTTCCCTGATAGCTCAGCAATGGCAATACCACCCTGAACACATCTGATCTCATCTGATCTTGGAAGCTAAGCAGGGTCGGGCCTGACTAGGACTTGAATGGGAGACTGCCTGGGAATGTTGAGTGCTGTAGGCTTTGGGCTTCCCTGGTGGCTCAGATGGTAAAGAATCTGCCTGCAGTGCAGAAGATCTGGGTTCGATCCTTGGGTCAGGAAGATCCCCTGGAGAAGGAAATGGCAACTCACTCCAGTATTCTTGCCTGGAGAATCCTATGGACAAATAAGCCTGGCAGCCTATAGTCCATGGGACCGCAAAAAGTCAGACGCGACTGAATGAGTAACACTGACTATTATAATCTTGAATTTAATTAATTAATTTATTTGGCTGCATCTGGCAGCAGGTGGGATCTTAACAGGGATCGAACCCATACTCCCCTGCTTAGAAGCATGGAGTCTTAACCACTGGAGCACCAGGGAAGTCCCTTGAATTTCATTTTTTTTTCCTCTGTTGTTGTCTGGAAAGAAAATTACAAGAGACATGCTGTTAATTAACGAGTTTGAACATACAGTAATTCCAGTATTAAAATATATGGCATGCTAGACCCACTGACAAGGAGACCACACATTCCCTTCACAAACATTTATGTAAAGGTAATTTGCTATAAAGAAATATAAATGGCAAATTATGACATCTGATAAGTCCATAGACATGAGGCTCCCTTGGTTTCAACCTTGGCCAGCCACTTATTCCTGAGGCAATGTACATATCCCACTTCCCTCGCCTATAAAAGATGATTATATGTCTCTTGTAGAGTTATTGTGAGATTGAATGAGTTAATGCGTATAAAGTACTCAGGGTTGTATCCAGCACATGTGTCACATGTAGATATAAATATTATTGTCATTACTATTGTGTGTGTGCTGAGTCACCTCAGTCGTGTCTGATTGTTTGCGACCCTATGGACTGAAGCCCTCCAGGCTCCTCTGTCCCTGAGATTCTCTAGGCAAGAACACTACAGTGGGTTGCCATGCCCTTCTCCAGGGATCTTCCCAGCCCAGGGATGAACCCACATCTCTTAGGTCTCCTTCACTGGCAGGCTGATTCTTTACCACGCGCGCCACCTGGAAAGCCCATCATTAGTGTTATATACTATATAAAGGATGAAAGACGAAACCAGTTCAGTTGGAGTTTCTGCTGTGGATTACAGTAAACTATGGGACATAGACCAGAACTCATGTTTGCCTCTTAATTCCATTTTATAGCACTTTATTCAGAATGATGACTGTCTGCTTTTTTGTTTGCATAAAGCTGTCTTTATCCTCACACTTGACACCGAGCTACCAAATCAAAGTGGCCACATGCATCTCAGGAGTGTTTTTAGTGGCTCCTACTCAGCAGGGCACCTAGTGGGTAGCATCTCATGGGTTTGCAAGCGTGAAGTAACACAAAGAAGATGACGCTGGCCCTAAGGTTCGAACCACCACATGCATCGCCAGTTTCTGTATTCCTGAAAATACCCATTATCATAAGAAAATATTCTCTTATTTCATATTATCCCATCATGTATATAGCACATAATTAAGTCAGCAAATACTCATTGCATACTTGTTCCATGTAATGACCGTCACTGCCTCTCAAACACAAGCATGCCTGTAATTTCTCCTAGACACCTTTACCTCTGACCTGCCTGGTTACATTCCTCTTGGTTCAGTCTTTTTTTTTTTTTTTCACACATTTTTGTTTGAAATAGACTTTTAAGCAGAACACTTAGTTTACTTTTTAAAATGTATATTTATTTATTTGGCTGCGGCAGGACTGGGTTGTGACGTGTGGGATCTTTCCTGGAGGCACACAGGCCCCCTAGTTGTGGTGCCTGCTCTCCAGAGCGCTCAGGCTTCAGCAACTGTAGCCCACAGGCTTGGTTATTCCATGGCATGTGGGATCTTAGTTCCCCGACCAGGGATCGAACCTGTGTCCCTGCATGCAAGGTGGATTCTTAACCACTGGACCACAGGGAAGTCCCATCATGGTTTAATCTTTAACCCATGGAAACTTGCTCTGTCTCCCACCATTCTGCCTAACTGACTCTCTGGGATTATTCATAGTTCTCAGTTGCCCAAATCTGAGGTGCCACTCAGTTCATTCTGCGTGGCCGCTTTTTAGCAAAGGGTTGTGGTTACTCTGCTTTCAGTTCCTCTTGGCATGGTCTTTTCCCTGGGTCTCAGAAGCACCTTACCCCATTTCTTCTCTCTCTCCTCTCGTAATCACTTTATCTTATCTCTCAGAGGCAGAAGGAAGCAGTTTTTTTTGTTCAGTTGCGAAATAATGTCCAGTTCTTTTGTGACCCCATGGATCATAGCCTGCCAGGCTCCTGTGTCCATGGGATTTCCCAGGCGAGAATACTGGGGTGAGTCGCCATTCCCTTCTCTAGAGGATCTTCCCAACCCAGGGATCCAACCCACATCACCTGCTTGGCAGGCAGATTCTTTATCAGCCACTGGGGGAAGCTCTCAGAGCCTCCAAAAAATCCTAGCATTTCCCTATAAATTGCCTTTGGATGTCTTTTCTGCTGACTGTTTGCTGCCCTTGCATAACCTTGACTTTTCCTGTTTTCTCTTAAGGTCAGTGTCTCCCAAAATGATTTCTTAGCATCATTCCCTCCTGGCTTCATACTCTTGAAATTCAAATTATTTATTTCCAATATGGAAATTCCTCCATATGCTGCATGGTCAAAACTGACATAATCGTTTATTTCTTGTTTAATTCAGGAAATATTGAGCTTCCACTGTTAGCAGCACTGGAGAGTTCATGATGAATCTATTAGAGTTGATGGTCACACTTGAAGGGCGACATTGAGAAAGAAAGGACAGTGAGGTGGATGGTCTGAAAGGAGAAGCACTAATTCAATGAAAACATACATGATAGGGGATTTGACAAGGACTGGAGGCTACAGAAGCTTCGCAAAGGCCTTCANCGACATTGAGAAAGAAAGGACAGTGAGGTGGATGGTCTGAAAGGAGAAGCACTAATTCAATGAAAACATACATGATAGGGGATTTGACAAGGACTGGAGGCTACAGAAGCTTCGCAAAGGCCTTCATATCTGGTCAGAACTCTACGATGCCTAATATGTGCTTGCGTGTGCCCGTTAGTTGCTCAGTTATGTCTGACTCTTTGCGACCCCATGGACTGTAGCCTGCGAGCCTCCTCTGTCCATGGAATTCTCCAGGCAAGAATACTGGAGGGGGTAGCCATTCCCTTTCCAGGGATCTTCCCAACCCAGAGATTTAACTCGGATCTCCTGTGTTGCAGGCAGATTCTTTACAGTCTGAGCCACCAGGGAGGGGAACTACTATGTGCTTGAAATGTATTAATCAGCTAAACATCATGACCACCACATTTGGTAATCAGATCATAATATTTAGCCGGATAAGGGGAGCTGGATTGACCCAGGAGTCACAGAACAAAGTGTGCTCAGGCATATGGCAGAAAGAGAGGATGACATGGTCAAGGGATTTTTGAGAACCAAAGAGAAGCTCTGTGTGATAGATGATAAGATAGCAAAGAGGACAGANCCTTCTTCTTCTTCTTCTCACCTTCTTCTTCTTCTTCTTTTCACTTTTCTCTTCTTCTCACCTTCTATTTCTTCTTCTCAACCTCTTTTTCTTCTTCTCACCTTCGTCTTCTACTTCTCACCTTCTTATTTTTCTTCTCACCTTCTTATTGTTCTTCCTTTTCTTCTTCTTCTTCTCCTCATCTTCTTCTTCTTATTCTTCACACCTTCTTCTTCTTCTTCTTCTTCATCTCACCTTCTTCTTCATCTTCGACTTCTCATCTTCTTCTTATTATTATTTTTCGCAACTTCTTTTTCTTCTCACCTTCTTAATCTTTTTCTTCTTCTTCTCAACATCTTCTTCTTTTTCTTCTCACCTTCTACTTTTCAACTTTTTCTTCTTCTTCTTCTTTTTTTTTCTTCTTCTTCTTTTTNTATTATTTTTCGCAACTTCTTTTTCTTCTCACCTTCTTAATCTTTTTCTTCTTCTTCTCAACATCTTCTTCTTTTTCTTCTCACCTTCTACTTTTCAACTTTTTCTTCTTCTTCTTCTTTTTTTTTCTTCTTCTTCTTTTTCTACTCACCTTCTACTTCACACTTTCTTCATTTTCTTCTCACCTTCTTCTTCATCTTCCTGTTCTACTTCTACTTCTCACCTTTTTCTTCTTCTTCTTCTTTTTCTCACCTTCTTCTTCTTTTTCTTCTCACCATCGTCTTCTTCTTCTCACCTTCTTCTTCTTTTTTTCAACTTCTTTTTCTTATCAACTTCTTCGTCTTCTTCTCACCTTAAAAGAAGAAGTTGAGAAGAAGATGAAGGTGAGAAGAAGAAGAAGTAAAAGAAAAAGAAGCAAAAGATGAAAAAAAGAAAGAACAAGGAGAAGAGAATAAGAAGAAGAAAAAGTAGGGGAGAAGAAGAAGAAGTGAGAATAAGACGAAGGTGAGAAGAAGAAGAAGATGTGAGGAAGAGGAAGAATGTGAGAAGAAGAATAATAAGAAGAATGTGAGAAGAAGAAAGAAATGTGAGAAGAAGAAAGAGAAGGTGAGAATAAGTAGAAGAATATGAGAAGAAGTAGAAGTTGAGAAGAAGAAGATGTTGAGAGGTAAAAGAAGTTCGGAAGAAGAAGAAGATGAAAAACGTAAGGAGAAGAAGGAGTAAAAAAGACGAAGAAGAAAGCGGGATGAATAAGAAGAAAGAGTTGAGAAGAAGAGGATGAAGTGAACATAAGAAAAAGAAGAAAAGAAGGAGAGAAAAAGAAGAAGAATGTGAGAAGAAGAAGTTTAGAAGAAGAAGAAGATGAGAAGAAGAAGAGGAAGGAGAGAAAAAGATAAAGAATTCGAGAAAAAGTAGAATAAGGTGAGAATAAGAAGAAGAAGAAGAAGGTAAGAATAATAAGAAGAAGAAGTAGAAGACGAAGAAGAAGAAGTTGAAAAGTAGAAGAAGTTGAAAAGACAAAGTAAGTGAGAAAAAAAAGAAGGTGAGAAGAAGAAGAAGGTGAAAATAAGCAGAAGAATGTGAGAAGTAGAAGTTGAAAAGAAGGAATAAGTGAGAAGAATGAGAGAAGAAGAAGAAGAAGGTGAAAAAAGGAAGAATAAAAAGGTGAGAAGAAGAAGAAAAATAAGAAGAAGAAGAAAAAGAAGACGTTGAGAAGAAGGTATGAAGAAGAAGAAGAAGAGAAAAAAAGAAGAAAAAGACGGTGAGAAGTAAAACAAGAATGTGAGAAGAAGAAGAAGGTGAGAAGAAGAAGTAGTAGGTGAGAAGAAAAAGAAGAAGAGGAAAAATGTGAGAAGAAGAAGAATAAGCTGAGAAGAAGAAAAAGAAGAAGAATGTGAGAAAATGAAGAAGAAGGAGAAGAAGGTGAGAAGAAGAAGAATATAAAGAAGGTGAGAAAAAGCAAAAGAAGAAGAAGAAGAAGAAGGTGAGGAGAAGAAGAAGAAGAAAGTGAGAAGAAGAAGAAAAAGAGAGAAAAAAAAGAAAGTGAAAAGAAGAAGAAAAAGATGTGAAGAAAAAGAAGAAGTGAAGAAGAANTCCAGACACACATAGAACATGGGGCAGAAACTACATCATCAGTGCTTTGGAAAAAAAGAAATAAACCTGGTCATTTTAGCCATTAAATCATTTGTCTTATCCCCCTTTAGACTCACACACACAAAAAGACTCTCTTAAAATGAAGGAAGATATTATGAAAAATGTACAATTCAACATTTTAAATAAATAGTGACATAACTTGCTTATATTCTGTGTCAGTATATATTTACCTACTGAGGATTAGCTTCCCCAAATGAATTTTTATTCAGGGGTATCTATTTTCTATTTCTAGCACATTTTTTAATATTGGGCAGGGGTTACATGTATAAGAATTCTGATTTTTTACTGTTTAAACTACTCCATGGTAACTTGCCTTTTAAAAAGACAGCATATAGTTAGATGTATGATGGGCCTGAAATATACGTCCACCTCCCTTAAAAACTCTTATTTGTAAAGATACATTACTTATTGGAAAAGTAGGCTCATGCAAAGAAATCAAGAAATTATATTAAAAGTCTCAAAAGCTCAGAGGGCTTAAAAAAAATCCAGAAATGCCTGAAATAGAAATTACAAGTATTCAGTCAATAATAAGAACAAAATGTTTATTTTCTTAATGGTGAAATTCTGCTCTGTATGAAATTCACATTGAATTATGAAAATGTACAATAATTCAGACTTCCCTTACATATTTACAGTTTAATCTACTTATACACATTAGGCAACCCTTAATTATTTAGAGCTAATAAAAACCCCACTCTTTTTTTCTAAAGGTGATTTCTATCTTGTAAAATCCTAGAATAATGTAACAAAATCATTTCCATATTAAGATGAAAAGTTTTACTTGGAAATTTTCCTTGATGATGTAAATATTCTAGAGTTGTGGCTTGGACTTTTCTAAGTCACATCACCAAAAATAAGGAAAATATGCATCTGCTGAGTTACTGAAAATTTTAATATTGAAAATTATTTAAGATAAAATTTAACTGATGCTGATTTTGATGGTACTAATAGTGTTCTCGTACTTTAAGAGATTTATAAAATTGTCATTTCTATCCTGAGATTAAGGAGTGCAACCATGTGATCGTATCTCTAGTCTCCAGTATATCAATCAATATATCAGTTTTTGTAAAGAGGGAAATAGAAGCTGTGAAGGAACAATACAGATTATACTCTTCCCTCTTCTCTGTCTAAACACTTTAACCCTCAAAGCAAGCTGTTATTGTTCAGCTGCAGTTCTGATGCCTTATGTGATGCTGCACAGACACTGAACTTCACTACCTTATCCAGCCATCATAATTTGCACAAAAGACCTTCAGGTTCCTTTCTTGCAGAACTTTTGCTTTCTATAAAGGACCAGATGGTAAATAGTTTAGACTTTGTGGGTCATATTCATCTCTGTTACAAAGTCTTGTTTGCTTTCATTTAATATTTTAAAGCTGAAAAAAAAAATTCATTCTGAGCTCCTGGACTGTAAGAAACATTGGGAGATGGATTTGTTTTGTACCCAGGCAGGAGTTTGCCAGCCTCTGCTCTACTGAAACTGCTCTTAGCTTCCTCTCTTATCACATAACCCTCGGTGTGTCTTCTTTTTCTTATCATTCTCTATATCTGTTAACCCTTTTCATTAACAGCACCTACAACAAAAATGCTGTTCTTTTTCTATTTTCATTTAACAAGAATGTCCTTGGCATTCATGTTTCTTTTTTTTAAGAAAAAGTTAAAATATGGAGAAATTAGTGTATTATAAAGTTCAAAATGTGATTGGCCCAAATTTTTTGACAAAGCTGAAAATATAATTCAGCTCTATTCCGGGGTTTATTTAGCTCGGAATTATTGAACCAAAAGGAAATTACAGCATTAAGTAACATGGTACCTACACGCTAATGAATGTTTTTCTTCTAAAACAAAAATATTTTCATTTTACCACTTTCTGTCTGCTGCAACAGTTCTTGTGTTTGTTTATATATGATTTTGGGTCTCTAGCAATGCAGACATCAATAGATCTATGAAGAAGTGATTTAACTTACATGTTTAACTTGGAGAAAAATAAACATAGTTACGTACAAAGACATAAATTTCTACCCTTCTTAGATGTGATTTTGTACTTTGCTTAGAGAGAAACTCCCTCTTCAAAAAAAAANCTCTTCCCTCTTCTCTGTCTAAACACTTTAACCCTCAAAGCAAGCTGTTATTGTTCAGCTGCAGTTCTGATGCCTTATGTGATGCTGCACAGACACTGAACTTCACTACCTTATCCAGCCATCATAATTTGCACAAAAGACCTTCAGGTTCCTTTCTTGCAGAACTTTGCTTTCTATAAAGGACCAGATGGTAAATAGTTTAGACTTTGTGGGTCATATTCATCTCTGTTACAAATTCTTGTTTGCTTTCATTTAATATTTTAAAGCTGAAAAAAAAAATTCATTCTGACCTCCTGGACTGTAAGAAACATTGGGAGATGGATTTGTTTTGTACCCAGGCAGGAGTTTGCCAGCCTCTGCTCTACTGAAACTGCTCTTAGCTTCCTCTCTTATCACATAACCCTCGGTGTGTCTTCTTTTTCTTATCATTCTCTATATCTGTTAACCCTTTTCATTAACAGCACCTACAACAAAAATGCTGTTCTTTTTCTATTTTCATTTAACAAAAATGTCCTTGGCATTCATGTTTCTTTTTTTTTAAGAAAAAGTTAAAATATGGAGAAATTAGTGTATTATAAAGTTCAAAATGTGATTGGCCCAAATTTTTTGACAAAGCTGAAAATATAATTCAGCTCTATTCCAGGGTTTATTTAGCTCGGAATTATTGAGCCAAAAGGAAATTACAGCATTAAGTAACATGGTACCTACATGCTAATGAATGTTTTTCTTCTAAAACAAAAATATTTTCATTTTACCACTTTCTGTCTGCTGCAACAGTTCTTGTGTTTGTTTATATATGATTTTGGGTCTCTAGCAATGCAGACATCAATAGATCTATGAAGAAGTGATTTAACTTACATGTTTAACTTGGAGAAAAATAAACATAGTTACGTACAAAGACATAAATTTCTACCCTTCTTAGATGTGATTTTGTACTTTGCTTAGAGAGAAACTCCCTCTTCAAAAAAAAATGGCAGGGCAAAAATAAACTTATAACAGTTGGAGGGAAATTTTATTGGCTCATTCAAGGTGGTCAGTAGTTATGGTGGAACTACGTCAGTTGGGAAGCATACATGTTTGCCAATGGTGTTAGCACCAACCCAGTTTGCTTGGCAAACCATCACTGAGGAATTCTTCCATAAACGACTTTTGAATAAGAGTGTACAAACATCCTGAGACCTAAGAGAATCACCCTGGACTCTGAGCTACTCTGGATTCTCACCATGCATTGGAAGGAATGGCCTCCGCCACTTCAAATGCGAACACAACATGGGCATTAGACCAAATGAGAGAGAAAACCGAGAGAAAACCAAGCGAAAACAAAAACAAGACACAGTTCAACCTTTGTTTGCAGACTCACTATCAAAGCTTTTGAAACCCCGCTCAGTATTGAGTCAACAGGCCACTTTGTAAGCAAACAAAGCTACTCTAAAAAATGTATTTTACTCCAGAGTAACACAGTTCACACCTGGAGTCTGAGATGCCTGTGTTTAGCTCAACAGCTATCCCTGGATACAGGCTCCTTCTAAAATGTTCATACTCCCTCTAATAGGGAGAGAACTTTAAATGAAGTGGTACATGTCTAACTTTNAATTCACACCTGGAGTCTGAGATGCCTGTGTTTAGCTCAACAGCTATCCCTGGATACAGGCTCCTTCTAAAATGTTCATACTCCCTCTAATAGGGAGAGAACTTTAAATGAAGTGGTACATGTCTAACTTTTAAGTCGAGAAGTATTTTTTTTCTTGTTTTTTAAAAAAGAGCCAAATCTGATATTGGTCATCCTGAAAATAGCTGGCTGTTTTAGTGCTTTAAGCATTCATTAAGCAACTGGCCAGGCATGATAAAGAAACTCCTCTTGCACTCCAAGAGGCAAATAATTAGATGGACCATGGCAGGATCTTGTGGGTTCATCATGGCACTTTTGAAGCTAGTCCTTAACCCAAAACACTCAGGGCAAAGGAACATTTGGAGCAAGAACCTCTAAATTCTCCAAGATTTGTAATGGAATGATGATCAATTCCATTGTACTCTTTATATAGGTTGAACCATTTGCCTCTCTTGTATAATTTTTTCAGGTTAAGTTGTCGCAAAATATTTTAGCAAATGTAAAATAAAATGATGTCACTTGAAATATTAAAACAATAAACATTCCAGAGCATTGTTGAGGAATGAGTGAAGCAACAGCTACCGTAACAGATCAGCAGACATAACCCTTCCACACCAGACATGAATGCAAAAGGTATGTGAGACTGGAAAGACTCGATAAAATCAGCGTACGTACATGCAGGTACAGATCACATGGTGGTCTCCAAATACAAACGAATTCCATCAGATTTACTGTACAGAACATCAGTGGCGACAGAGTGCACTTAAAACTAAGCAAACTTAGTTTTTGAGGGGAGAAAAATGGTGGAGTCTTATCCTGGAAAAATAGCAAAAGAGGTATCATCAAAGAGCTAAAATCTTCTTTGGCATGGTAAAGGGGGAGACTGAGTTTACCAAACTTATTTACACGACATTTCTCTGTATCTGTGGGTAATGCAATGCCATTTTGTTACATAAAGTTGTTCAATGTTTTGGAATATGCCTTCATCTAAATATTTTATTCAACGTGTTGTATTGATGAATACAACAAATGATATTAAACACGGAAACTGTACAATGCAGACAGACTCTGTATGGAGACTGCGTAAGACACACCAATGGCTCTTGAAACACAGGTCCTACAACATGCAGGTCATCAGTGCTGTCCTCGTTCCATGCAACAGGTCAGACCAGACACAGAGGACATGATCTCACTAAATCACAAATAACAAGGACCCCTCTGCAGTACGTCTAAACATATATTAGAAGAAAGTATTTTGACATCCATTCATAGGGATAACTGCCCTTATAGATAACTCATGTAAAAAACAGAGGTACACATTTACTGAAATCTCATTCATTTACAAAAATAAATCTTGTCATAATTTTAACCAATAAACAAGCTTGCAGGAGAGAAAAAGAAACCAGCAAGTAGGGCTGATCACCAAAAACATATAGGTGGGGTTTTTTGATGTGTGTGTGTGTGTGTGTGTGTGTG
>SJYW01023580.1:67800-84234 GCA_006410735.1 Raphicerus campestris | reverse complement strand
GACTTTTGAATAAGAGTGTACAAACATCCTGAGACCTAAGAGAATCACCCTGGACTCTGAGCTACTCTGGATTCTCACCATGCATTGGAAGGAATGGCCTCCGCCACTTCAAATGCGAACACAACATGGGCATTAGACCAAATGAGAGAGAAAACCGAGAGAAAACCAAGCGAAAACAAAAACAAGACACAGTTCAACCTTTGTTTGCAGACTCACTATCAAAGCTTTTGAAACCCCGCTCAGTATTGAGTCAACAGGCCACTTTGTAAGCAAACAAAGCTACTCTAAAAAATGTATTTTACTCCAGAGTAACACAGTTCACACCTGGAGTCTGAGATGCCTGTGTTTAGCTCAACAGCTATCCCTGGATACAGGCTCCTTCTAAAATGTTCATACTCCCTCTAATAGGGAGAGAACTTTAAATCAAGTGGTACATGTCTAACTTTTAAGTCGAGAAGTATTTTTTTTCTTGTTTTTTAAAAAAGAGCCAAATCTGATATTGGTCATCCTGAAAATAGCTGGCTGTTTTAGTGCTTTAAGCATTCATTAAGCAACTGGCCAGGCATGATAAAGAAACTCCTCTTGCGGACCAAGAGGCAAATAATTAGATGGACCATGGCAGGATCTTGTGGGTTCATCATGGCACTTTTGAAGCTAGTCCTTAACCCAAAACACTCAGGGCAAAGGAACATTTGGAGCAAGAACCTCTAAATTCTCCAAGATTTGTAATGGAATGATGATCAATTCCATTGTACTCTTTATATAGGTTGAACCATTTGCCTCTCTTGTATAATTTTTTCAGGTTAAGTTGTCGCAAAATATTTTAGCAAATGTAAAATAAAATGATATCACTTGAAATATTAAAACAATAAACATTCCAGAGCATTGTTGAGGAATGAGTGAAGCAACAGCTACCGTAACAGATCAGCAGACATAACCCTTCCACACCAGACATGAATGCAAAAGGTATGTGAGACTGGAAAGACTCGATAAAATCAGCGTACGTACATGCAGGTACAGATCACATGGTGGTCTCCAAATACAAACGAATTCCATCAGATTTACTGTACAGAACATCAGTGGCGACAGAGTGCACTTAAAACTAAGCAAACTTAGTTTTTGAGGGGAGAAAAATGGTGGAGTCTTATCCTGGAAAAATAGCAAAAGAGGTATCATCAAAGAGCTAAAATCTTCTTTGGCATGGTAAAGGGGGAGACTGAGTTTACCAAACTTATTTACACGACATTTCTCTGTATCTGTGGGTAATGCAATGCCATTTTGTTACATAAAGTTGTTCAATGTTTTGGAATATGCCTTCATCTAAATATTTTATTCAACGTGTTGTATTGATGAATACAACAAATGATATTAAACACGGAAACTGTACAATGCAGACAGACTCTGTATGGAGACTGCGTAAGACACACCAATGGCTCTTGAAACACAGGTCCTACAACATGCAGGTCATCAGTGCTGTCCTCGTTCCATGCAACAGGTCAGACCAGACACAGAGGACATGATCTCACTAAATCACAAATAACAAGGACCCCTCTGCAGTACGTCTAAACATATATTAGAAGAAAGTATTTTGACATCCATTCATAGGGATAACTGCCCTTATAGATAACTCATGTAAAAAACAGAGGTACACATTTACTGAAATCTCATTCATTTACAAAAATAAATCTTGTCATAATTTTAACCAATAAACAAGCTTGCAGGAGAGAAAAAGAAACCAGCAAGTAGGGCTGATCACCAAAAACATATAGGTGGGGTTTTTTGATGTGTGTGTGTGTGTGTGTGTGTGTGTGCGCGTGTGCACGTGTGCATGCACGCACCTGCGCACACATGTGCATGGTAGGGTCAGTCCATCTAATTGGAATTTCAAGTTGTTATTCACAGTTTGTCACATCCTATGGAGTATATGTCTTCCCTAAAAATTTATTAATGTAATTCATCTAATGTATTTTAACTTAGCCTATTAAAAACAATAGGCTTTGAAATGATGTAATAAGAAATCCAGAGAGGTCAAAAGAATCATTTTGTTGTATTTGTACTTTAGCATTATCAACAATAAATCTACTCAGATGTTACGCTAACTTTTTATTTATTAAAGTGGAATTCAATATGAAAATGAAATAAGCATAAACAGTTAAATTGATAGTAAATCTTTAATCAGCTAAGCAGGCCAAAATTTTTAAAGGCTGGGCAAAGGCTGTCATGGAGACTTAGGAAAGCAGTGACAAAATAATTTCCCAGTAAATACAGTGCAGATGGGAGAAAATGGCGACTGGGTCATCCTTCCACATGGAAAATAACAAGAGGCCAGGACATGGATACCACATATAGTTTTCTATAAATGAGGTTCAGTTTGGTCTCAACTGTTCAGAGGAGAAAAACATTGAAATTTATTAAATATACACAGTTAACAAATATATTTCCAAACAGTTTAGTATCAAACATTTTGAAACTCTTTAGAGCCAATGGTGAACATTTTGCATGGTTTCTTCACTGTGGAGTCAACTATTCCTGGACTTTCTCAGTTGCTGTCTTCCCTAAACTCAGAATTCAGCAGTTAGAAATCCCAAAGGAAGTTAAGAAAGCAAAATCAAACAAAAGCAAGGAAAAAATATATATATATCAGATGGACTGAAAACCTGATATTTGAACATGTTGGTTTGCCTTTATTTTTAATCTAGAATAATTCAACAGACTGCATTCTGAGATCATGGCAAGGCACCTCTAATTCAGCTACAGGGCCACATGGATCCCAGAAGCTGAGTCAGAGGTATGGACCGGTGAAATACACAGTACCTGACTCAGCATGCTGAGCTAAAAAAAATACTTTTTGTTTTTTCCCTAATGTGTCCGGTTTAAAAACTTGTCATTAAACACCAAAAATATTAAAGTCTAATTTATAACTAACATTTGCATTGCTGCTGCAGGAAAGAACACAACAGCCGCCTTGCCCATGCTCTGCTGAGTATGAGTGGAACGCAGCCCAAATCAGGGATGGTGTTTGGTTCATTAAAAACAGGAAGGATTCTTTATCTGAAATGGATTTAGGTAGCGCAATTCTTATAGGTTGTTAATCATTGATTTTTTTTTTCCATTTTTTTCCCAAATAATGAGGATTCATAGATGAAAAATGAACCTTAATCAGGCCTACAAGGCCTACAGAGTTCTTTTGACCCACTTTCTCAAAAACCAGTGGGTCTTGCTCGCTGGGCAAGGCAAATGTTACCATTACCAGTAAGCTTGTGATATGTATAAAACACACACACACACACACACAAAGAAGCTAAAGGGGATGTCACACCCAGATCATAGCACACTTCCCATGACCGCGTTTGACCCCGTTTCTCAGCCCGGCCATGTGGGCCTCGGGAGCACAGTATCTGCTACTGGACGGGGCGTATATGTGTGTTTCATCAGTAGTGTGAGCCGGAGACCACAGTCCTAATCTTTATAGATGCAATTTGTCATAATAGGTTTAGAAGGCTTTCCGTCTCCCTGATCGCTCTCCCAACTAAGCCAACCGTGACAGTTAAGATTGAGAGGAACACCATCCCTACAAAAGGTCACAGACAGTAGAGCCAGCAGCCCTGGAAAAAATAAACGGGAAGAAGAGAACTCCAGAATAGCACAGGTTTACAGCATCTAACTAGAAATTTACTCAAGAGTATCTGTGTGCTACAAAAATCGAACTGAAACACATGGATTTCGCCGAAACGGGACTCAAAAAGGAATATGGGTAGCTGTCAGCAGGCAAGGTGTCGAGTGGACTCGTGAAGGAGGTCATTCACATGAAGTGTCACAGTCACAGAAAAGATATTAAAAAGGCATTCCATATCTGGTAGGGCATTCCATGGTCTGAGTTGAGCTGGTTGTCCAGGTGTCTTCTTGTGGGGGGCGCGACGCGTTGAGATTTATCCACTTGCAACCAAGGAGTTCAGGCCGCGGGGAGCAGGCTGCCCCAGCGGCTCCTGGGCCCCGGAGGAGGCGGGAGGGTCTGGCCGGATAAACGGCTCAACGGCGCTCGGGGCGAGTCAGTCACACCCGCGCGGGTCTGGCTATGTCGTCTTACTTTTGTTGACTGGTTTGCCTCCATTCATGATGGCCGACGCGCTCGTGCTTTTACTCGGCGTCACCCCGGCCTTCGGGACCGTTTCTCCGACGTCATGCAAAGACGGTTCTCGGTACATGGCAACTAGTGATGGGGACGGGGGAGGAGGGCAGAAAAGGAGACGTTACCTGGTTAGGCTCACGCACAGACCTCCGCGGGAGGCCCAGTCTTTCTTCCCCCGGCAGTCGAGTAACCCCATCTAGAGGGAATGCCCGTTTTAAAGCAGTAAAAACCAGCCCCTGAACAGAAAGTTTGACTTCCTTTTGCATTTTCCAGTTTCGTGTCTCCAAACCATGCACGTCGGTGTGCCTAGACTTTTGTCGAGGAGAGAAGGTTTAAATGGGGGCTAGACACACGCACACACACACACACAGACACACACAAACACACAGGACACACACACACACACACACACACACACACAAACACACAGGACACAGGAAGTATATGAGAATGAAGTGAAGTGAAGTCGCTCAGTCGTGTCCGACTCTGCGACCCCATAGACTGTAGTGTACCGGGCTCCTCCATGGGATTTTCCAGGCAACAGTGCTGGAGTGGATTGCCATTTCCTTCTCCAGGGGATCTTCCCAACCCAGGGCTTGAACCCAGGCCTCCCACATTGTAGACAGACGCTTTACTGTCTGAGCTACCAGGGAATGGCAAGCATTTAATCCCGTTCTCTTTGTTCAGCAAGAAAAAGTCAGACCTTCCTCCCACTGCTGCTGCTACTGAGTCGCTTCAGTCATATCTGACNAGACGCTTTACTGTCTGAGCTACCAGGGAATGGCAAGCATTTAATCCCGTTCTCTTTGTTCAGCAAGAAAAAGTCAGACCTTCCTCCCACTGCTGCTGCTACTGAGTCGCTTCAGTCCTATCTGACCCTACATGCTGTCAACACATGGACACTCATCTTCTCCAGTCTAGGTCTTTAAGTCATTAAATTCAAACTCTCAAGTGATTAAAAAGCAACATGATCATGCTATGTCAGCTTCAAAGCCACACAAAGCAACAGGCAAAGCCAGAACCTTCTGGAGCTCATTGTTTAGATTTTCTCTCCTGCCAGTCAAGCACAGAACCCTTAAATAACTGAAGGTAAGTGTGAGGCGCTTTATATTTTTATGCCTCATTTTCAAATGTAATACTGAATATCTGTAATTAATATCTTATAAGGCAGATGTCAGAGAAGGCAATGGCACCACACTCCAGTACTCTTGCCTGGAAAATCCCATGGGTGGAGGAGCCTGGTAAGCTGCAGTCCATGGGGTCACTAAGAGTCGAATACGACTGAGGGACTTCACTTTCACTTTTCACTTTCATGCATTGGAGAAAGAAATGGCAACCCACTCCAGTGTTCTTGCCTGNATATGATAGTATACATGTTTCAGTGCCATTCTCCCAAATCATCCCACCCTGTGGGGTGGGAGGTGGGAGGGGGCTTCAGCAATGGGAGATCATGTACACCTGTGGCTGATTCATGTCAATGTATGGCAAAACCAATACAGTATTGTAAAATAGAATAAAGTATTAAATAAAATAAAAAAGACAAAAAAATAAACAAATGAACTTAAAAGAGAAAAAAAATAAAATTTACCTTAAATAGGAAGAATCAAAATGGTTAGCTAAAAATAAATACACGAAGTCTTCAACTTTCAAGGAATTCAGACAAACTTGGCCAATCTAATCTTAAACTGGGGCGAGAATTGAAGGCTGCCTGATGAGTTGCTCTCATGCGCANAATTTACCTTAAATAGGAAGAATCAAAACGGTTAGCTAAAAATAAATACACGAAAAGTCTCAACTTTCAAGGAATTCAGACAAACTTGGCCAGTCTAATCTTACACTGGGGCGAGAATTGAAGGCTGCCTGATGAGTTGCTCTCATGCGCACAGGAGCTGTTAAATCTTAACAGGCGATAGACACGTAGGCACACTTAGGCAAACTAGTCATATCGTTTAGTCATAGTTTACGACTGGAAGGCAAGTCTGAGAGGCACCATCGTGAGGTGATTAAATCGTGTGTGCTTCCTCCAACTCCAATTTGCAAATGAGAGTTTAGGTCCATCATCTTTAGGCTTTGGTGGTGATAAGAGTGTATGTTTATACAACACTCCACAGAATTTTCAAGAATGCCTTCTATAGTTTTAAAGTGGGAGTTGTTTAATTCGTGGAGAAATACCTAATTTTAAACATAGGATGCCTGATTTTAAACATAAAGTTATGCATAAACTTGCAATGCATGAGAATTACAAAAGCAGAGTAGTTCTTACCAATTGTATATAAAAACATATGCAATTAACAGAGAGACAGTGTTTTAGTGCGAAGTCACAGCAGGCTTATTTTTCAGAGAAGAAAGCTTTCGCTTCAGGCTGTGTTCTCTTCTTTGGAGAGGATAAAAAAAATGATGAAAACCACCCCTCCTTCAAGGAAACACTTCTTCCAGAAGAACCTCTTCTCATGAACTTAGATACAAGATAAAAACTGATTCAGATGAACTCATGCCACATAAAACCCTTTCTTTGTGTTTTAATCCTTTTAATTTTATAAGGCGGTGTTTTTCTGGTTTATAGAGGTGTATGAAAATTAAAATCATTTGTATGTCAGAACCCATGTTTAATTACTGTGGTCTTCTGCATGAGATTAATTGATTTCATTGGTAGGATAGCTATCCTGGGCTCTAGAAACTTTCTTTAGAATAGTTTGAGAAAAGAAGCAAATATCAGTAAAATCTACATATTTTAATAGAATTAGCATTATGCTATGCTAAGCTTTTCTTTTCTGTTAAAAATTATTAAAAATCAAATTAGTGTGTAAAACAGAATACATAAATGTTACTTGAATTCAGTGTTGCAAAAAGTTGAGTTTACTTTAAATGCAACAAAAAGATATTTACTAAGATGACTTTTCAAATAACCCTGAATGCTGATGTTTAATTGAAAGATTTTTAGTGGTTATTAATCCCCAAGGACTATTATATGTCATCATGTATGGATCCAGTAGTCATGTATGTATGTGAGGGGTGGACCACAAAGAAAGCTGGGTGCTGAAGAATTGATGTTTTTGAACTGTGGTTGGAGAAGATTCTTGAGAGTCCCTTGGACTGCAAGGAGATCCAACCAGTCCATCCTAAAGGAGATCAGTCCTGAATATCATTGGAAGGACTGATACTGAAGCTGAAACTCTAGTACTTTGGCCACCTGATGCAAAGAGGTGACTCATTTGAAAAGACCCTGATGCTGGGAAAGATTGAAGGGGACAGCAGAGGATGAGATGGTTGGATAGCATCACCGACTCAATGGACATGAGTTTGAGTAAAGTCAGGGAGTTGGTGATAGACAGGGAGGCCTGGCGTGCTGCAGTCCATGGGGTCGCCAAGAGCCAGATATGACTGAAAGACTAAGCACAACACATTCTAATATTTACACATATTTTAGTTCTTAAATCTAAACTATGAAAGGGAAACCAAATCTGGTGTTAAATACTAATTTCTTAGGGTTTGATCTAAACTGACTCTCTGATCACAGTCTGAACATCTTTGTTGGGCTCTTATTCTGTGGTATCTAGAAAATCTATTTGTCTTATTTTAAAGTCATCAGATGGAACTTATAACAAAATCCCATTGGCCTTGGTTTTTGTTTTCTTTTTTACAAAACAGTTCTCTTTGTCATATTTTCAATTGCCTTCTTTTTCTTTTTTGNTAGGGTTTGATCTAAACTGACTCTCTGATCACAGTCTGAACATCTTTGTTGGGCTCTTATTCTGTGGTATCTAGAAAATCTGTTTGTCTTATTGAAAAATCATCAGATGGAACTTATAACAAAATCTCATTGGCCTTGTGTTTTTTTTTTTACAAAACAGAGTTCTCTTTGTCATATTTTCAATTGCCTTCTTTTTCTTTTTTGGTGGGGTGGACATTTAAGATGCAAAATTGAAACAGATAAAAATTTTTAAAATTCAGACTTGTACTTATTAAGAAGGAAATTTACCCTAAAATAAAAACTGAGAATATGCAGCAGCTCGGTTTAAATGTACCTGGTAGTCACTAGATCATTTAGAAACAGGTGGTTATTCAGGTCTGAGTCCAGCCTGAAGTGGTGCCTTTGACCTAGCCATTCCCTTCTCCAGGGGATCTTCCTGACCCAGGAATCAAACCCAGGTCTTCCACACTGCAGGCAGATTCTTCACCTCTTGAACCACCAGGAACCCCCAAACAAATAACAGCACAACCTAATCTCAAGATGGCCACTGAAGATGCCCTTGCTTTATCTGCACCCTGACCCAAGATAAAGGTCACCCTCTAGTGGGGTTGACACATATTTCAATCTCAGTCCTCATTGTTAGAGGAGACGTGACACTCACCATGCATTTAAGTTGCAAACTGATTCCGTTTGGAAATCAAATGCAAGCCCAGATTCAGACATTTTTATTTGTGTGTCAGGGATGAAGAGGTGAAGATTATTGTACTTTGCCCAAAGAAACTGGCCTCCTTCTGAGATTAAGAAAGTCCCACTAAGCCTATTAATGCCATGTTAAACTCACCTGTGAATATGTCTCAACATGGCTTACAGTGACGATGGAAAAGTTGTCTTGTCCTTACTTTTAAAATGAGGAATTAAAAAAAAACCCTTAATTTCCCTTCATTACCACAATTTTGCAATATCTGGATCCCTTCTATAACTATCACATCTAACTTGTAACAGGACTGCTTACATTATCAGCAACCAGTGGATTCACTGGGATATTAGCAATGAGGAAACAGGAACAGTTTGAAAAAATTAAATATAGACTCAATGACATTCTTCACTATACCTCAACACTTTCCCAGGGCCAGGTGCTTTTGTGTACATTCATGTAGTTTTAGAACTATAATCCAAAATAACAGGAAAGATAACTATGAGGCATGAATTATTATTTTTATATCACAGGCAAGAAAGCTTGGATCAGCAGTCCTCAAACTTCAGCGTGCATCAGAATCATCCAGTNTGTGTACATTCACGTAGTTTTAGAACTATAATCCAAAATAACAGGAAGGATAACTATGAGGCATGAATTATTATTTTTATATCACAGGCAAGAAAGCTTGGATCAGCAGTCCTCAAACTTCAGCATGCATCAGAATCATCCAGCAAGGAGTTTATACATCATTCTGGGGATAGATTGGGAGAGATTCTGCATTTCTAAGAAGATCCCAGGTGATACTGATGCTTCTTGCCTGGGGACCATCTGAAAATCATTTCACTGTGTTAAAACACCTTTCAGCATTAAGTAGGAGCTTAATGTATTTCAGCTTTCTGCCCTTGCAGAGCATAAAGACACAGTAACTATAGAGACACAGTAACCAGAAAGAGCAACTAAATCATTTCAGGGGCCTTGAACACTTTCCCCTACTTCTGGATCTACTTGCAGAACTTTCTAGTTCTTTACGTAATTGGGAAAAAGTCAGGAAAGTGAGCAAAACAATGTAACGCCCTCCAGGAACATAAATATTGGACCCTGAGTGTAGGTCAATGGTCTTCAGTATTCAGTGTGCACCCTTATCTGGGCCCCATGGATTGCGGTCCAGCAGTTTTGGGTTGGGATAGGGTATCTGCTTTAAGAACCCAGATAGTTCTGATGTAGGCAGTATTCCAACTTGCTTTGAGAAACTCTGGCTTACAGGTTTAAGAGATGTCTGGGTGTTTTCTGCTATGAGAAAAATAGTAACAATAACCACAAATATGCCTTTTCTGCAAGGACAGAAATTTTGAGCCACATCTCAGTTCAAGCTGCCTGACCATCACTTACCCAGACCCTGTGATTGCTTTAGGGCTCAAGTGTGGAACAGATCTATATGCAAAACTATGCAGATCTGTGCAGGGTACTGGTCATTTGACTCCTCCAGACCTGGGGAGAATCAACAGGGGCAAGAGGCAGGGACCCACCTGCCTCCCCTCCTCTACTTCCCATCCCAGCCTGCAAGCCACTAGGGTACCACACAGGATCCAAAGTGGCCAGTCAGATGTTCCAGCTGGGAATCTGAACCTACGGGGGTGAGGCAGGTACTCAATGTACTGGGGAGCCTGGTGAAGTGGGGATTGTGGTAGTGAATCAGAGCATGTGGTGTGGGTCGCTAAGGACCATAAGGACCTCATAGGGTGGTGGAAATGTTACCAGTTATACATCCTATGCAGATGGCTTTGGCCTGGACTGAGCTACTCTCAGTTCCAATCAAAGACTGGTTATCCAGCATCTTCATAGATTCCCTGGGTGCCCACCCCACCGCACTGCTGACCGTTAGGTCATGTGTTAGCCACTAAGTCGTGTCTGTCTCTTTGTGACCCCATGGACTGTAGCCCACCAGGCTTCTCTGTCTATGGGATTTCCCAGGCAAGAATACTGGAGTGGGTTACCATTTCCTCCTCCAGGGCATCTTCCTAACCCAGATACTGAATCCGTGTCTCCTGCTGGGCAGGCAGATTCTCTACCATCTGAGCCCTCAGGGAAGCATACCTTTCTATAATTCTGAACCTCTGACCTCTGCATTGGAAAGGCAGGTCCACATCACCCATTTCCATTCTACATGGGTTCTTTCTACCCATGTTATTTTGGGGGAAATGATCTTTGTGGTCTCGACTGTGAAGTTAAGAGGAAGGACCCAGTGATCTCTAAGGCACTACCCAGTCCTCAAGATTTCACCCATTGAGACTTAGAATAGATGCCCTTGAGAGGGAGCTACTCTCATAGAGAAAAGAGGACCAGATTTATCACCTGGCTCTTTTCTGCAGAAAAAAAATGGAGTTCAGATAAATGAGAGAATCAGTCTGGAATCTTCAGAGGTCGCTCCCATTTCTTCTTATAAGTTAAGCTTAGTGGCAGCTAAATAACCTCATAAACTATGAAGAAGAAACAGGACTTCTCAGCTGCCAGGGAAATCTCACATCTTTTTATCTAATACCAACCCCTGAGCCTACCAAAACTAGGGGCAATTCTGATGGCTCTTTTCATACAGACTACATACAGCCTCAGCAACTAAAGGAAAATCTACTTTTTTAATTAAAATAAGTAAACAAAATGCCCTTAGATGAAACTACTTTCGACAGAGATACATCCGAGTGAAATATGAACCAGCATCTCAGAATGAAAGGGCAAAACTCTTCCAACTGTATTCCCTGGAACCATTTAGCTTCTGGAGTCTCTGAAATAGACTGTATCTATTTGGAGTTTACTGTATGTTCAGTACATCTTGTCTAGCATGTACCCCATAGTAAAACAGCCTTTGTTCATAAAGACCTAGGTGGTCAGGTGACTTAATGTTTATCCTATCAACACCTCTTGTCAAATGTTGCCTATTCATATAATTTTCAGAGTCACAAGGACTGTCACAGGGAGAATTAATGTGGTAACAAAATCTGTAAAAATATGCAAAAGTACACTTTTACTATGGCCTTCCAAGAGTTCTTGCAGCCTCCTGAGTTCCTTTCTGGAACAAAGCCTAGGATGCATGGATGGATGGGTGTATGAATGGATAGAAGGGAAGAGGGAAGGAAGAAAGCGAAGAAGGAAGGAAATAGATATAGGCTGGCTGATGGCACTTGTAAGGTAGGAAGGATTGATTAGCTTCTGGACTACAGAAACTATATAGAGAAAAATAAATCTTACATGGTACCTGCCCCAGGTCTCAACACAGCAAGTGTTCAATAAACACTAATACTTGTTGAATAAATGAAAAATAAAAATAATAAAATGCCTTCCAATGATTCAGGTGCTGTTCAGTTCAGTTCAGTTGTTCAGTCATGTCCAACTCTTTGCGACCCCCTGAAACACAGCACATCAGGCCTCTCTGTCCATCACCAACTCCCAGAATCCACCCAAACCCATGTCCATCAAGTTGATGATGCCATCCAGCCATCTCATCCTCTGTCGTCCACTTCTCCTCCTGCCCCCAATCCCTCTCAGCATCAGGATCTTTTCCAATGAGTCAACCCTTGATTAAAAGCCATCAAGATATGGAAGCAACCAAAGTGCCCATCAACAGACCAATGGATAAAGAAGATGTGGTATGTAGACCTGATGGAATACTGCTAAACCATAAAAAGAATGAAATTCTGCCATTTGCAGCACCATGGATGGACCCAAAGAGTACTGTGAAATGTCAGACAAAGACAAATACTGTGTTACCACTTATACGTGGAATTCAGAAAATAAACAGATGAATATAACAAAACAAATATGGGCCTCCCTGGTGGCTCAGTGGTAAAGAATCCACCTGCCAATGGAGGAGATGTGGGTTTGATCTTTGGATTGGGAAGATACTCTGGAGGAGGAAACAGCAACCCACTCCAGTATTCTTCCTGGGAAATCCCATGGGCGGAGGAGCCTGGTGGGCCGCAGTCCATGGGGTCACGAAAGAGCTGGACATGGCTGAGTGAATGAGCATGCACGCAAAAGGAGGTGAGCCCACAGGCCACTTAGGGCTTCTCCGCCCATCCCACAGACTCCCACTGCACAGGTTTTGCGTTTGCCCTTTTTTTGACCAGGAATGCTCTTCCCTTCATATCCACAAGACCCCATTTCTTCCTCAGTGTCTTCGTGTCTCTGCCTAAACATCCCCCGATCAGAGACACCCTCAGAACCAGCTCTTATAAAGCAGACCCCTTTCCTCACATTGGACATGCCCTGTCTTGCTCACATTGCTCTGTCTCTTGCCAATACCCACTGGGCTGTTTNACTTAGGGCTTCTCCGCCCATCCCACAGACTCCCACTGCACAGGTTTTGCGTTTGCCCTTTTTTTGACCAGGAATGCTCTTCCCTTCATATCCACAAGACCCCATTTCTTCCTCAGTGTCTTCGTGTCTCTGCCTAAACATCCCCCGATCAGAGACACCCTCAGAACCAGCTCTTATAAAGCAGACCCCTTTCCTCACATTGGACATGCCCTGTCTTGCTCACATTGCTCTGTCTCTTGCCAATACCCACTGGGCTGTTTATTAACTGTCACCTTTCACTAAAATGTAAACTTCAAGAGAGAAATAACTTGGATTATTCACTGGAATCCCAGGCACCAAGAACAGTCCATTACCATAGAAATAAGCATTCAAGGAGGATTTTGAGAATAAATTTAAAAGTGTTTTGTTTTTTTTTTTAATTTCAAAGTCAGCATGCTTGATACTTTGTTAATGAATTAGCATCTTGAAAGATTAAAAAAAAAAAGAGTATTCACTAAAACCCCTTATTAAGAATTCAGATCTTAGATAAAATTCTAATACAGCAATCTTGCTTTTCAGATCAAAATATAAATTAGGTACATTCCTTTTCCAGTGCTATTTATTAACAAAAGTAAAAAGGCAAAGGCCTTAAATTAGGGACATTCATTATATGAAAACAAAATGATGCTGTGTGATTCTGTATTCAATATACATTAACAATAATTTTTGACTCAAATAATACGCTTTGTGAATCTCCAAATAAATCATAGATCATGTAGGGGAAACCATAAAACAACCTCCCCACTGTAATTTACATAATGCTTAAAAATGAGGAAATACAAGGTAATGACACACGAAGATATATTTTAGCTGGCTGAAAAACTCTAGGAAAACCTCACACCATAGTGTCAGTTGTCCTGTCGGGTATTTAAAAGTCTGGAATGGCTAGTGTCTGTCACTTGGCCATCCCAGGGAGAGATTTAAGCATGGAACCCATCTGACCATAAGTTCCTTCCATCAAGAGTCTTTTCAGCTTCAGGGCCCGGCCGGAAGGCCACGGGCAGACACATGCTCACTTAGGTGTCTTGGATAAGTTCATAGCCGTGAAAAAGCCCTCTATTCCTCACTGACAGCAATGGGATGAGTAAATACTCAGTTCACAATCCAAAGGCTTAAAATCACAATGAAAGGCTCCCATCTCTGGGGAAATAAGCTAACAAGAGAGTCCCAGAGGGAGAGACTGGCAAGGAGCTAGAACTGGGGAGAAACTAGCTAAGTCCAGTCCTTTTACGTCTGCTGGCTTCAGCTGACATTTTGAGCACAAACAGGATGTACTGATGACCCGTGTGAGACAAAGCATCGGGTACTGTATTGTAGTGTTGGTTGCTGTATAGTGAGAAGGCTTGAGTACAGCTATGAAGCCCAAAACCCTGACGGCAGGGTCATTTTGTCTAATTCCTAATTGCACTCTTTGACATGGTTGGAAAGGGCTTACAGAGATATGTGCTTACTTGAAGAGTGTTCAATCACAGATGGCTGTATTAAATCTCATGTAGTAATGCAATATTTTGAAACAGCATGCCCTACTATGAAATTGATGATATTTGCCTTTAGCTGGGTAAACTTTTCAATGAACTCCTCTAACTCCATTTTGGAAAAGCCAGACTTCCAGACTGAATTTGAGATTTTGTCCAAGAAACTCACTAATTTATTGTACCAAATGGCTTTTGTTGGGAGCATGACACTTTTCTACTCTGTGCGTTAAGCTAGCCATTGAGAGATTAAGAAGAAATATAACCTTAAGTAACACATAAATTTAATGCCAATTCGTGCCTACCGTATGGTACAGGGAACTCTGCTCAATATTCTATAATAACCTAAATGGGAAAAGAACTTGAAAAAGAGTAGATGCATAAANGGAGTTGAAATTTGAGAGAAAATTACACAGCACAAGGGCCCGTGATTACAGGCATACCAGATTATTTTATCTGTGCAAAGTGAAAGATATAAAATTCCCTGGCCAGTTGTCCCCAACAGTGATAAGACCCGGAGAAAGGCAGGAGGAACCTTCTAGATCACTGATTTGTCTAAGAAGTGTTCTTTAGCTGGACTCAATTCACCAGTATTAATATAGAATCTGACCAAATTATCTGGATTTAATGGCATTTTCAGGGCCTACTTTCTCTTGAAAGTTATAAAACTTCAGTTACAGTATTTGGATTGGGATGGTGACGGAGCCACGTGTATAGAGACCAGAGTTCTGGGATTCGATATCATACCTATGCACTTGTGTTTCCTCTGATTTTAATTTGGGATAAAGGCACTCAGTTTCCCAGAGCAGTGGAAGACTAGGATGGCAGGGCTGGGCGAGGTCTGTCTCATGGGAAATAATGCTCATCACCAGAGCATTTGGAAGGGCAATGTAGAGCAGTCAATTTCAGTTGGTCTCAGCATTATTAGTTCACATTACTGACTGGGGGATCTTTACAGAATCTAATACCTATGGCTGCTGGTAGCGTGGTTTAGTTGCTAAGGACTGTCTGACTCTTGTGACCCCATGGCCTGTTGCCCACCAGGATCCTCTATCCATGGGGATTCTCCAGGAAAGAATACCAGAGTGGGTTGTCATTTTCTTCTCCAGGGGATCCTCCCAACCCAGGAGTTGAACCCACGTCTCCGGCATTGCAGGCAGATTCTTTACCGACTGAGCTACAAAGTGAGTGAAGTCGATCAGTCATGCCTGACTCTGCGACCCCATGGGCTGTAGCCTACCAGGCTCCTCCGTCCATAGAATTTTCCAGGCAAGAGTACTGGAGTGGGTTGCCATTGCCTTCTCCAGGGGATCTTCCCAACCCAGGGATCGAACCCAGGTCTCCTGCATTGCAGGCAGATGCTCTACCTTCTGAGCCATCAGGGAAGCCCTAAATACCTATGGCTAGCTATTTGTTATGTAAGTGAATACTGAAATATGTTTGGATAAGAAAAGACGTATTCATATTTCTCCGGTCAGTAAGTTGTTTATTGATTCTCCATAGACAATGCCACATTGCTGGAACCCAGGGACCTCCCCCATGAGCTGCACCTCCTCCCATCCATGGGTCTCTATGCTCTCAGCTTCAGTTTTCGGATCTTCATGTGACAATTTCAGGACTTGCCCCCACTACCTCACAGAATTGTGAATATCACATATGATAATGGGTGAGAGAGTGTTGTGTAATTGTCAAGCAAATTGCAAGAGTTAAGCTCTTGGACGATCCTCAGGTGTGGAGCACAGCGAATGTGTTGAGTAATTAAACCTCCCTGGTGATCACCTAACCCCATCTTTGCTCTGGTGTAGAAGGGTCCTCCAACCAACGGGTGCATAACCATGAAATGAGATTGACTAGCTTGACAGCGAACATCTTCCTCTTCCCTGTCCTTGTTTATTCTAAAGCAAAGTCTTTCAACTTGGGGATTACTGACGTTTCCACCAGATAATTGTTTGCTTTGGGTGGGCGGGGGAGATGCTGTTCTCTGTGATACAAGATGTTTATCAGCATCCCTGACTTCCCAAGAGATGCCATCAGCACCATCTCCTCAAACTGTGACAAACAGAAGTATTTCCAAACAGTGCCTGGGGAGGAGGGG